>APFE030459130.1:0-43068 GCA_000404065.3 Pinus taeda | reverse complement strand
CAATTATTAATTTTATTTTCTATATTGAGTGAGTGTATGAAGTTCGTGAATCTTTTAAATGTATTTATTAAAAAATATCTATATACTTTTTGAAAATATAAAATAAATATGTATTTGAAAAAGACAGGTTAAATGATTTTGAACCCTACCGGCTCACGTGACACGCAACCTAGATCAAAATAATATATTTGTACATTTGATTTCACTAAATTGTGTGAATTTCTTAGTTCACCAAAACATATGTATAATATGAAGACATTAAGAAGATCAAAATTTTGATAACTTATGTGTGTTCTCTGTAAATAGAAAAGCACATGTGTTCTTAAAATGTTTTCTAAATAATTAGAATATTTTGTAACTTGAGGTTAAAAAATGACTACTTCATGGCCAATAACCATATATTTAGACCTTGATAATCAATTCTAGAACTAAAACTACAAATGGGGATGCAACTTATCAAAAAATCCGAGGATGAGGAATATATACGTTATAAAGAAAAACCAAGTACATCATGCCTAGTAAGATTTTCTGTGTCTTGTGGCCATGCAGAGGGCCCACATCATCACATATTATATATAAAGGGAGTCCCTCTCCCATGACTAGCATATGGGAAATATTTCAACCATTGGCACAAGATGGATACATCTTATGTCTTGAACTACATTCTAGGATGAAATTTAGATATGTATGGCTGTAGATTTGCTTTTAGGACTCATCGACCCTATAGAGGGCCTCAAACAACCATAAATCCTTGGTTGGAGTTATATTTGGATTGTAATTAGGATAAAAATGGACTTTCTCTAAGGCATGCATAGGCCATGAGCCACCATACTATATCTTGCAGATGTAAAATTCAGAGAAAATTTTAAGCATGGAAATTTATTAAATTTTATAAATTTTGGTGAATTTGAGTGGTGTCTAATATGAAAACTATAAAATGTTTGTTGATATATTTATAAAAATAACCAAATTTCTAATTATTTTATAGGTAGAGTCCATAAAATTTTGGTGATTTATAGGGTAAAATTATTTTATACTGTAAAATTTGGGCGAATCATTTTTAGAGAAAATAAAAATTGGCAAATCTATTTTTTGGAAAAAACTTGTAAAATTAGCCCACTTGTGAATATTAGCCCCTAAAAGTTTCCAAAAATTTGGTATATGCTTGAAATATTGGTATAATTAAATCACTTTCTCAAATTTTAAATGGGACTCCTTGCATAAATGATTGTTTAAAGATAAAACATAAGAAGTCACTCTCTAATATTTAGTTTTAGGGATCGCGATCCACACAAGTAAAACTAAATCATCATAAGGATCCAATTAAAAAATATTTGGCTTGAAATGTGATATAAGAATTGTTATGGTGATTGATGGTATATGTATGGGACTATTCCCTTGATATATGCTCCAATGATGTAAAAACAAGAATTAGGGATCAAATAATTACTTGTAGAGATGATAGGACATGCATAGGGACACAAACTAGAATGGATTGCTTCAAAAGGGAGTTGTTTGCCTACAAGTTTGAATTAAGAACAATTTTGATGTTTAAAATAACATAGATGGGTCACAGAGGTAGGGAGAACATTTAAGAATGAAAATTAGGGTCTTAGATTGTAAGAGAAAATATTTTTTTGTCTCGAGACATTATTTATATAGATAAACTAGGGACATAGGCCCTACTAGTTTATTCTATCATTCAAAGGCCATACATAGAACTCCAAACCTTCGTAGATTTCACATGAATATGTAATACTTAACTGGAAATGAGTATATGATTGGGAGTTTTACCTTTTTTATAGCAAGGGTGTGTCTTGTGGTATAGACCATGGTTCAATACCAAACTTATTATGATCCACGCACCTTAAAAAAATGATTAGTCAATGAATATATTCTACTTTAAGGGTGGAACCTCCTTTTACATTAAATATAATACAAAACAGGATATGATGATCCTAAGAATAGGTATCTGTAGTGTTTGTGTGCATGTGAGAGACACAGGCTACAATTATAATGAAATGTTACAATAAGAGTTTTTGGCCTCTATAATAATATAACAATAGAAATATAATAACTCAATATTTAGGGGCTTAATAAGGGGTTTTAGGTTTAACATGGTTCTTTTCTAGGGGGCTTAACATTTTCCTTCCCATAAAAAAGTGTTTTCCTCAACACTTGACTAATTGTGGGTGTTTGTGCATGAATAACTCGTATTTGCATGTTTCCTTTTCCTCTTGTAGGTTATTCCATTTAATTAGTTACTGCGTAATTACTCTATTTCTCAATTGCTTAAATCTTGTTTTAAGGATTTCTTCTAGTTCTATTATGATTTCCCCCCTTCATTAATCTTTGTTAAGGTAGTTTTGGAATCTTGTCACCTCATAAATTCTTTATGAAAGAAACGGGAATAATGGTTGTACATGTGAAAATGGAGAAAACATTATTTTGTAAGAAATACTTCCAATCGTCCACAACTCCTTAAAGGGGCCATAATACCTTAGTGTTAATTTATCTAGAAACATACACCATAAACTATCCCCTTTTGTAACCATCATCATTGGTCAAAACAAAGCACTTTGGCTAGGATGAACGATGCCAACCTCTACCATTTCTTGAATCAAATGCTCAATTACTCTCTTCTGTGCATATGGATGAATGTAAGTCCTAATGTTAGTTGGTGCACTTCTAGGAAATCCATTCAGATGTTAAATGTACCTAAGCTAGTATTACAATATGACTTATTTGTTTTTGAACATTTTTCATAATTATTTTTACAAAAAATATAAATCTAATACAATATCTTTAACAAAAATTCATATAATTAAATCACAACTAGATCACAGGAAATAACCCAGTATCTCTGGCACAACATGTAATATGGGTCCAACCTTGATTGTAAATATTGGCCTACAATCTCCCTCTGTAATTGTAATAAGGAACACTAAATTTGGATCATGGCACCTTGCCTCTTAGGAGGGAATCTAGCATAGGTCCTCCACCACCACGCTTTTATTGCACACATCACTCCAAGATGCAACCATGTGATCCCTCATACCTTTCAGCCATTCCCTTCTTGCACCATATCTTCTATGGAAGTACACAAATATATGGAAAGGATGAACCTTCATGATGGTAATGATTATTTTTTCCAAATCTCATGATATAGGAAATATTCAATGTGTCATTGATTTGAATGAAAATAATAAATGGAGAACTTGTGTTAAAACCTTTGTTAAAATCAATGACACACAAGTCAACACTCCACACAAAACACCAAAAAATAGTTTCACCCAACTCCACTAATCTACATCTACATCTACAATAGATTAATCTCACATTTTCCTCATGTGAGCGAGTGAGTTACATAGTTACACCCATACTAGCTTATATACCAAATTATAAAATATTTCATACACACAAAATTATAATTACATATATTAAACATAAATAATTCCACACATATAAATACATCAAGCATTGACATAAAATAGTCACCTCATCTTAACACATAATCAACTAGTTGAGATAATATCTCAAGGAACTATTTTACGTGAACTAAATCACTCAAGTCCAACTAACTAACAATCTCGTAAATAATATAAAAAAATCACATAGAAATTATATATGGTGAAGAATATCAAATATCAAGTATAAGATAAGTAAGACTTAAGATAACTAATGTATGTAGCAAAGCTAATGATAAGTTCAACATCTTCCTAGTTGAGTAAAAAAAATGTACATTTACATTATAAATTTTGTTGACTAAAATACAATACACTTATAAAAGTTATAATTATTTAAATTAAAACTCAACTTGTTACATATTATAAATATTTTTATAAATTTCTTTAAAAAAAAATTCTAAGAGCAAATCATTTTGTAACTTATTATTAAGCACTTCAATTAAAGTTATTTATTGCCATTTATAAGTTGATATTTATAATGTAATCATTATATATATATATATATATAATATAATATATATATATATTGTTAAGTTTATGAATTTTTTTTCTTTTATTTTTTAATTAGGAAAATTTGCATATTTTTCTTTGCCATCAAGGATACTCTAATTAAGACTGTACTTATTATAGCAGAGAGCAATATTCTAAAAAATTTCCTAAATAAGTAAACCTAAACCATGTTTTGAATGGGGAAGACTGCTATATTGATTGACAAATACCTTCAAATATAAAATGTTTATTTTTCAATCTAATCGAATAAAGTAAATCATTTTATTAGTTATTACCTTTATTGTTATTAACTGAAAATATTTATCATACATTTACCCTGCTCATGCCACTGAAGATTTAAAAGCTCAATGAAGATACTTTAAAGATAAAAGGCAACATGATTACATTTGATTGATATTAATTTTTTAAATATAATAATTAATATAAATTAATAATTTATCTTTATACCTAAAATATATTTTAATTAAATATTTAAATATATAATTGATTTAAAGATTGAGCATGAAAAAACACTTTTTTAAATATTTATTTTATTTTTATATTTTATTTATCTTTTACAATATAAAATTTTTATTAATTTATTCTAAATATTTTTAAATTTCTAAATTTTTTAATTCATTACAGAATGTTTTTTAAACAGTTTCAAACAGTTTTTTGAAAGCCGAAATAAAATGTTTAAAACTTTTTTTATATTCATTTTTAAAAATCCTATAAATTATTTCATTGGTAATGAATATTATATCATAATATTGAATAAATAATATCTATCTATATATATAATTATATATATATATATATATTATTTTTATATCTAATTAAAACATATACATAAAGATATTTTTGAAATTAAATTAAAGAGTTAATATTAAAAAAAAGAAAAATATACTTGAACAATGAATTTGACTGATAGAAATATTGTTATTGATTGAAATATTATTTTGTTCTTGTGATAAACCAAACTTGTTGAGTCCAAAGGCATCCGCCAAAAATTTTTCCATGTAATTTTTAGTAATTTAAAAAAAAAACTTTACTTAATACATTATTTACTACTTCATTGTCTTTTAAAAACCCGTACAGTTTATGTGAATATAAGATAATAAAGAAAGGAAAAAAAAACTTACTAATTACACATTGTACATCTAAGAACATGGCCAATGCTGATCTCTACATCCCATATAGAACAAGATAAACGAGAATTCCATCGACAACATCATTCCTCTCGGCCTGTCCCGTATTTATACTTAAAATTAAAATCTTGACTGAGGTATCTTGATATTTATTTTTCGCTCATATTTTAGGAGTATAAATCTATCTTTATTTAAAGAAATATTTATTTTTCGCTCATATTTTAGGAGTATAAATCTATCTTTATTTAAAGAAAAGGGTTAAGGAAAAGGGTTTTGGATGCTTTCTTTTTCTAAACAACACGGGTAAAACTATTTATAAATATTTGCAAAGAGAGACAGAGGATTTTGCAACCCTAGGATGATAAAGCTTTCTAAATTGTTCTGGATTCTGAAGACATTCGGGACAAACAAAATCAGCTGATCTAATGGCACTACATCAATGCAGTTTTATATGGATTAATAGTTTAATGGGGAAGGCACTAAATTTTTCATCCGTAAGAAGCTTGCCACACATTTTCGAAGAAGAAAATTTTGTATCTTGAAACCACAAGAGCTATACAAAAATAAACACATGCAGGGATTCCGCGAGCTTAACTCGATTGGAGATTTTGAAATCCAACATGCATGCAGCAAATCCAATCCAATCCGAATCTGCAATAGATAAGGAGAGAAGTATGCCCCGGTGATTACATGCTACCCGCGGTTTCTACTCTCCATGTGACCGAAAAATCCCCTTCAAATAAAATGCCTTGGCTGACAAAATCTTAATTTAGATAGTCTTGCAGCTGCTTGGCATTCCAGGCATCTTCAAACACTACAAACTGTTGATAGTTTTCAAAGTCGTCTTCCAAGTAGCAGTTTTCACGAAGGGATTCAAGATCCGCGCTCTCTGACAGACCGTACTTCAAGTCCATGGCGGGCATTGGGGGAATGCCGAGCACGTCGTCTGAAGCCTCCAGGAGATAACACAGTTCTTGCTCCGAATCCGAATCTCGGGTTTGGCCTTCAAGGCCACTAGAAATATCGTCGAGCGCCGAATTATCACCAGAGTTGAAGGGCCTAGAAGAAGCGGAAGATCTTGTGGCATTCTCTTCCTTGAGGCTTCTCATGACTCGGTTTACGAGCTCCTCATTGGGAGAACATTCTTCATCGTCATCGTCTGATAAATATTTATGTAATTGCAACAAATGATGAGACGGCTCTGTTTCTGTTTCATCGAGGTGGAAGCGTTTCGGCTCCCCGGCCTCAACGGAGACCGCCTGACGACTGCGTTTTCTGAGCGTCTCAGACATGATTGAGCGTCCAACACAAAACACAACGGTGGTGAAAGAGACTGGAAGAGGATGATAGTTCACTGCAGTGAAGAGCTGGTATTCCTCCTATTACTGGTGAAATCGGTAGCAAAGCGATTACAAGAGCAGCGGTGAGCAGGATTGGCTACATATAGCTAAGTTAAGGCAAGGCAAGGCATACGAAACCTTATACATATAAATAATATGAGGATTTGGAGGCATAGGGAACAGTCTGGCCTGGAATGAGGACTTGAATGATAGTGCTGAAGATTGCAGACGATTTAATTATCGCTGAAAGGTTTGCTTCACTGCAGAGGTATCAATTTTCGCTCTAATTCGCTTCAAGAAGAGGGACAATTTCCACGTCATCACGTCAGTACTAGTTTTATGACCGTTCTTTTAACACTAATTTAACTCGGTAGCCGTACCGGGGCTTTGGATTGAGGTTCAGGAACACGCGTGTAATTATCAACTAAATGAATCGTCAGAAACGCACATGGCATCTTATATTTCGGTAGTCCTTGAATTTCAAATTGTTCAGGCTGTCCGCTCAAAATTTTATGATAATTATTTGTTTTTTATAGCACAGATACATTAATAAATGTCGTTCATATAAACCATAAACTTCAATAAATTTATAAATAATTCTACAAACAAATTACTGCACAACAAAAACCAATATTCACAATTATTTCAGTTATTTAGTCTTAGTGGATGGTCTGTTTGTTGTTAACAATTTGTTATCTGCTGCAAATTTAATTTGCAGTTTCAACCATTTAGCTTTAAAATTTCAGTTTATAATGGGATTTAAAAATTGAATAAAATTAACTCTTTACCACAGATAAGATGGCAAACCATAACGAAGAGGAAAAGAATACTGTTCTGATGGTCAATAAATACATATTAAGGTATGTCTAACTTTGCATTTTCTATGGCATTTAAGTTTTCCGGCTTGTAACACAGTTTTTATGTATTTCAAATTCTTTTTAGCCTGTTCTAAAGAAGGAAGAGATAAATGCGAGAGCAAAAGAAAGCTAAGTTAGATATTTCTGTTATCAAAACCTCATATAATTCTGACTTTTTAGGAATGTTTGCGTTCTGAATTTAAGCTGTTTTACTGTATAATCTATTAATGTCACCGGTTCAATTTTGTCCGAGTGACGCCTTTGTATTAAAAACTACATTAATTTCTTGTAACAGAGGGCGCTATTATTTTGAGAAGTAAAGTTAGATTTAAGGATCCAAATGATTGAACTAAAAATAATAAATTCATTTCATTCTAAATTTACTGTGCGTTTATATTTCAACTTCCTTAGGCGGGAAAGGTATATTTGGAAAGTATGACAGGCACACACAACTTTAGCCGCTTATTGCAGGGCAAGAGTTAATCAGCCTGCCATAGGGCATTAAATGATTCGTTAACTGCATGCCCTTTAACTTTATAACACACTCCATTATTTTTCATTTATCTCGTTATGCGTGGATGTGTTAGCGCTTGCCCTCATCAGCAGGGACTGCGCTGAAACTGGATTCTCGGACCCACAAATTCAAGCTCGAAACAATCCCACCGCTGACAAAATGTCGGGTCAAACACCGAGGGAAGCGCATGGATTCGTTGGGCAGTTTGTCATCACCGCAACAGTATGGACCCATGGGCCATTGGACGCTGTCAGTCATGAGCACCACCATACTTATCGGACCCACCCTATACTTATCGGCCGTGAAGTACGACCAATATGGTAATATGGGTGGGCGAGAATACCGTCCAGGTTTGGGATTTCAAAACAGACCCACCCGGTTTTCGCCTCACTCATCTGCACAGTTTCAATAAAAGGTCTGACACAGTTTTATTAGAAAATCTTGAAGGTTTTAGCAATTTTTTATCTATATTGGACGAGCAAATCACCATGGGGCAAATTTGCCCATCGAATTCCAACCGCAAATTCATAAATATCACCCACGGACACCACCCTTGGTGGCCCGAGTAGACGGTGGCCCGAGTAGACAGTGAGACACAATTTGAGAGACCAGTAAATAGGTGAGAGAATGTGTTTTTATTGGACTGAAATGCTAGTAATTGCTTACCGAGGTGTCAGTTACTACTAGCAATTGTCCCAAAAGGTACAAAGAGAGGCCGATAGGATTATTAAATTGGAATTGTTGAATTTTTCTAGAAGAGATGTTGGTTCAAGCCTAACATATGAGCAATTTGAGCTGGTTAAAGGCTTTCTAATTGTTTTTTATTATGGTAAAATTATATTGATAATTCATTGGTTTTACTTTCAAAAGCTTGAAGGAATTTGAAGAGCAGGTATAGAATTGCTTTATGGAATTTGATCCCAAAATCATTGATTTGTAAATACATACTCAATGAAATGTTGATCGGTTGAAACCCTGCACAAATGTTTGATATAAGCAAATAAGCGGAAAAGGTTGAAAGGCTTAGACCGGGTTGGGACCAGCATAATCCTTACTCCACTCCAAATAAGAGTTGCAGTATACGGATTAGGATACTATATAACAATGTTTTAATTGCCATATGCAAGGCCTTCACAGATTGCCCCATGACAGCATAAAAGGAACTAACAATATAAAAAAAGCGTCCATAACAACAAAGGTAAAAGTGAAACAAACATGCATTCATCCAAAAAAATTGCAGCAGGGAAATAGCCAAATAGTATATATCTTCTTCCATTAATCATAGAATTTAATAATAGTGTGGTGACATTTAAATGGGGGTTATTGTGGTGGGTATTGCTAAATTCTGTCACCACACTATTATTAATGCATGTCACCACACTATTAGTATTGCTAATTGCAATGGGGTTTGTAATTCCGAAATCACACTTAGTATTGCGAATTGCAATGGGTTATATTTCTGAAATTATTGTATAATAGATTTAAAAAAATAATAATAATAAAAATCAAGAATATATAATTTTTATGTTTTATTTAAAAAAATCACGAAAAAAAATCTAAATAGAATGAAATTGATATTTGATTTAAAAACTCTAAAATGTGTGAACACTCCTATGGAGATGACTCGCTGTTAATTAAACTCACATTCGAAATTCAAGGGAGTGTTGAGCTTGACTTCCGCGGGCAACGCCATCCTCGGCTTCTTGACGCCAATTTCGCCTAATTTCTTGGTTTATTTGATACTCTGTCTATTCTTTGACGACATATTTGAAACGAGGGCAATGTCCATCTTCTTGATGCTCGTCGAGATTCTCGGTTCGAATCCAATGGAAAACCAGGGAGCGGGAGTGAGCCTAGAAGTTGTGAGTGGCGTGAAGCTAGGGTGTAGTCTTGTGAGACCTTTTTATACTTTAAAAATTTACAACAATAATAAAACTAAACTGACATATTATTTCGTTTACATTAGGAACACCTCATAAGAGAATTACATAATAAACAGTGACATTAAACTCATCTCGATTCATAGTGATATTTACCAAATCAATGTAAAACCACAATTGCCACAAACTTTCTGTTTTTAGTAATGAACACTTGTAGTTAATGTTTATTTAAACAATGTATAAATATATTTTATTTACTTATCATAAAAGAGTTAATTACATAAATTAGTTATTTTTAAAATTATTATAAATATTTAAAATAATTTTTAAATTATATAAGAATTCAATCCAAAAAAATCTAATTATTTAGATAATATGTATCACAATTAAAACAAATCTCTAACCGATTTCAACATATTAAAAAAAAAATTGCAAACATATGAGAGTTACTTGCATATGAGGCTACCAAAAACAAATTCTAAAAACATAACACATGAGATTTACTTGCGTATGAGACTATGAAAAACACATTAACAGAAAAAGGAAATTCAAAAAACTTCAATTTCCTTTTCTGGTCCCATTGCATCTTCGACGTGAAAGGAAAATATAATAAGTTCAAGTTAAACAATAAAACTCACATATTATTCAGTGTTCTTTGAAGAGATCCAATATAATAAGTTCAAACAATAAAACTGCCATATAGATTCCCAAACAACGTAATCTAATTCCTCCCTAATACACACATATATGATTCTTGGTTATTGTTTTTTTTTTTTTTTTTTAAACTTAGATTCAAACCCATGACCAAAACCATCCAAACATCAGACAACCTTAATCCTAAAACCCATCTCATATAAAGTTGTTGGTTTTTCTTTCTTGACATAGATTCGAACGCATAACCAAGTGAATGAAATTGGGAAAGCGAATGAAATAAATTGGGATGAAAAAAGTAGGCAACATACGTGCACTGGCTCTTGTCAACGCAGTTGCAATTTCTGCAATCGCTCGACATGTCTGCAATAACAATTATCAGAAAAACAGATTACTTACACTTTTGAAGTTCTAAGTTCTCCAATGCTCCCTTGGCTTCTTAGTCTCTGGTCGCCCACCCATATGTATAGTGCAGCCCATGGCCAGGAAAATTTGTCGACGTTCTTTGCCGGCGAGTAACTCACGGGAAATATGGAATCTAGGCCTCGGGAAGCGTGCTGAAGAGTCCTCGAAAGTGACGAAGCCGGCAGGTGGTCACAGTCTTCCTATCTTGGAAATCCGATTTGTGGGATGGGAAGTGCAGAGCATCTTCTGAACTCGAGCAAGCCCAGCGCGCACGTCATGTTTAGGCCCACAAGCTTGACTGGGATGAACCAGGACATGGATCTATATTATTGGTGTGGGTTCACTGTAGATTTTCTATGGCATGCTTACAATAACTTTGAATTGTGTGTGAAAACCTAACCCAAGTCGGTGACTCATGGTTTCGGTCAAGATAGTGATAATGTTTCTAGGTTTAAATAAGCGCGTTGTCAAATGATCCTGGAATTTTAAGAATCCATTGAACCCATACAAAGAAATTGTAGGGGTTGTATGAGCTGTGCATACGCAAGCTCATTAGCTTTTTTAGCTTTTTTTAGCTTTATTTTTTTCGTGCTTTTTTATTTTCTGCATAGAATCTTTTCTCGTGAGCTTTTGTGCTTTTTTCACTTTCTGTGTTTTCTTGATTTTCTATTGTTTCGTTTTTTCTGGTTCAGATCAATGGTTGAAAGTGTCTCGTCTGATCGAACGGATCAGGATAAAAGTGTTGACAAAGAAGTTGATGCATAGGAAAGCCTATCGGCCTAAAAATACTAGTGACCATCTGAATACAACGCTACAAGGAAAATTTCCACTGATATCCTGAGTATTTTTGTTTTCCAAAGTGTCAGGTCGTTTTAAATACGGTCAAAGTCATTAAAATCAAAGCGAAAAAACTTGGCCAGTAAATGCATTGATCCGGGTAAATTTTTAACCGTATGCTTTTGTCATTACCCACATTAATAGATCCAATCATTGATTTGGTCAAAGTAAATGTCAATTTTGGAGTTTTGGCAAGAATGGAATTTTGTTAAACCATATTGTTGCAGTTTAATTATATTATTTTTTCTTTTAAAAATCATGGAAATTTAGGTAAGATTTTGATAAAATTTGGTATGGATTTTTTATAAATTTATTTTAGAGTTGTCAAATTTCAAGCTTTTGGGCGTTCCATAAGTTTTTGATGACGCTGAATCTATTTCCACCATCAACACTGCTACTACGAGATTTCTTGAAATTTTTTTGCCAGTCCAAACAATTTTTAGGCGTGGATAAACAATGGCAACAACTTTTAATTACATTATGATTTAAATTTTTCTTTTGAATTCATAAATGGATTGAACCTCTCTAAAAATTTATGGACATGGGGAATTGTTTAGAGTTCAAAAATTATACTATTAATTCCAACCAATGCCCAATAATAAGCATTTAATTACAAAATATGGCAATAAAACTTATGAAGTATAGAACAATTAAACTATAAAAATAAAATTTGAAGCTTATGCTTGCCATTCCCCATATTAAAAATTCCAACCATGGTCATTCAAAATTAGTTATGGATAATTTAGAAGAAAAAGTTATAGATTTCTTTTATAGGCTATTTTAACTATCAAATGTTTTTATTGTTTTGGTTTTTGGAAATCTTATGATATCATTTCTAGAGTTTTATTAATTCTATTTTTTTTATTTTGTTTTTTTTTATTTTCTCATATATTTTTAGGTTTTTATCCAACTTTTATTATAATTTTTTTTGGTTTTATCTTTTTTTCTTTGTTTTAATAAAAATATGTCCCAATGATACATCACAAAATTGACTCAAAATATCTAGGAAAAGTAATAAACAATTCAATATGGGGAAATGGTGTAGTGTCTATAAAATGATGTGTTAAATGAAAAATAATAATAACAAAACATAATGTTGGGTTAATTAGAAAAATAATAAAACTAAAATATCAATCCAATTTAATTTGTGATATTATATTTTTTAATTTAAAAATTATAAATAGCTTTTTTTGACACAAAAGATTATAATTTGTCTCTCACATTAAAATAAATTTAGATAATAATAATTTATACTTATAACCATTATAGTTAATAAACATATCAAAACTTAATTTAACTCATAGTTATATAACTCTTCTTTTACTTCAATCCTCCCTCCCTCTAAAATTAATACTATGCATATCACATTAAAACTAAACTATATACAAAAAAATAAAATTCAAGGCAGCAGGAGAGGTTATTCCCCGCTCCCCTCAAAGTGAAGAAAAAAAGATTCATTAAACTTGGGAATTGAGATTTCAACCAACAACCAAGTTGGTCTTTTAACATTGTGGAACAGGCTAAACTTAACAATATCAAAAAGAATTTACCATTATCCTAATAAATTATATTGTAGCTCATACTTTGAAATTATAAAAGAAAAATTATAATTGGATTAAAAAGATGGGACGTTTGGAGGTCGTCTTACAAACACCATCATGAACATTCGTTAAAGCCCGTAGCATTCAATCTGTTCTGGCACCCTCGTATATGTGCTAAGGTTGGTGATTGCAATCACACCTAGCTAAATCGTGCTCTGCAAGAGTTTTTGGTGGACATGTGGAGGAAGATCCCTCTCGTTATTAAATTTGGATGGACACTCATAATTAACATTCATTCCTTCTTAGTGCTGGAAAATCTACCGTTTTAATTGAATAGGTCTTATCTTACAGCGCCAATTTGCAGGCCATGGATCTTGATGTCCGGCGTATGCACGCAAGCAAATGCTGCATTGCGAGCACTTTGGAGAATGTTAATTTAGGGCGGGCAACTGAGTGGAGTTATAAAAGGATGATGAGTTGGTATGATATCTCAAGGAAACCGGTTTGGTGGTTATTAGGATAAAGCAAATCGTTCAATTGAGCATCAATCTCCATTCATGGAGAAATGTTACTGACGGGGTCGCGAGCATATTTCACTTTGCTTTTTTAGAAGTTCAATTTGTTGGAAACTATGATGGAGAGATTGCAAGTAGTTGTCGACAAGTTGAACCTTAAGATGGGTTATTCGATTATCTCGTCAAACTCAGAGGTAAATGGGACGAATTTTGAAGAATCTGAGGAGCTCCTGGTGAACAGGATAAAATGCCAGTAGTGTCACAGGAGGCCGATGTCGAGGAAAATGAAGGTTTGAACTCTTATCACTTTCATAATGGACCTGAGCATCTCTTAAATAAAGCAAATCACATAGACATTACATAGGGTGAGTAATATCAAATATTACTTAGAGAGTTTATATATAACTAGTGTATGTAATAAAGTTAATGATAAGTTTAACCTATCAACATTTTAGAATAACAAAAATGTACATTTACATTATATGTTTAAGTTCAAAATTACATCTCAATTTTATACTTAACATTATAAATATTTACATAATTTTTGTTTTTTTAATTCTAACATTTTCAACTAATCATTTTGTAAGTTATTAGCTTAAGCTACTGTCAATTAAAAGAATATTTATCATCCTAATGCACTTTTAACTAAAAATTTACCTTGGCAATAAAAATAAAAATAAAAAACAACAAAGAAACAAACATTTTTAAGTTTGATATTTATAACATAAACAACAAATATAAAATTAATTAAAATATTTTTATTCAAATAAATATTTTTAAAATATATATATATATATATACATTTCAATGGTTTTTTTATTAATTAGAAGAATTGGCATATTTTCTTTGAGGGATTGTCACTAAACTCATAAACCTAAAACAACACTCCCCAGATTTACTAAATAAGTAAACCTAAACCAAGTTTTGAATGAAAGAAAACCCTATTTGATTGACAAATACCTTCAAATATAAAATATCCACTTTTCAACCTAACCCAATGAGTTAAATCATTTTGTAAATTATTACCTCTAATATTTGTAACTAAAAAAATATTTATCATATATATATTTACTCACTAAAGCTCTATCATAAATCTGTTTACTCACTCAAGAACTACCTTAAAACTATAAACGCAACATAGATAGATTTAATATTAATTTTTATTCCACATGAAAAAATATATTTTAATAAAATATTAAAAATTATATTTATATATATATATATATATATATATATATATATGATGATGATGATGATGGTGGTGGTTAATGTCTACTGAGACCAAATTTTGGTCTATCGGATCTAAAGAAACAAATTATTTAGTTTTATTTAAGATTTTATTCCTATGATCAAAAGGCTTAGGGAAAAGTCTCCCGAGTTCACTGTAATTTTGACAACGTAAAAGGCTAGGAAGGTCAGTATTGCAACAAAGATTTTGAAATTGAAATCTAATGTGATTGTACATGGGGCACCTTAAGAGGAAGTGAATTTCTTCCTCGTTGTTCGTATTCTCACAGAGATGGCAAAACTTTTCCATCCATGGTGTTTTAGAAACTACCCAACGACCCGTTTCACTATAGAGCTCATGAGAGATTGTTTTAATCTTGGCTATATTAATTTTTTTCTTTGAGCTAGTTAAAACAGAGAGATACTTTTGATCTTCTAGGGTGGGGTTGATGACCTCCTTATAATATCTTAATTTTCTTTTAGCTGTTAAATCTTTCTCACGCCACATTTTTTCTTTGAATTTAGTAGTAACAATATTTTTAATGTTATTAATGTTTTGCAATGCAACATTCTCGTCGATCTCCAAATAGTTTAACCAGGCCTTGGTGTCTTTATACCAATCTTGTTTGAGCTTTAGGTGGTTTTGGCTAGAATTTAAAGCTAGCTTAGAAAGCCTACAGTCTCCTATGTTATTGAGTTTGTGCTTGTACAACAGAAGCCTAGTCATAGCTAGGCTCTCGCTAGGGGAAAGACCCACTTCTATAAGGAGAATATGATAGGGTGTGCTTCTTTTAATTTTGAGGTTATACATTATAAAATGCTTCTAGATTTTCTCAATCTTTCTCTAGGATCCTCTAGAGATGCTACAACCCCAAACCTCACATCCATATAAGATAACCGGAGTGACTTAAGTTTCAAAGAGGAACTTCTTTCTATCTCACATTACGAGGTTTTAGGTTTTACAATTATTTTCAAGACCAAAATAAGCTTTCCATCCCCCGTTAATCATTTTCTCAAAGCTATAGTTCTAGTTGAGCTTGTGATGAATATCAATTCCTAGGTAATTGCAGGAAGACACTTCCTCCAAGTTACTATTTCCATACAAAATTAGTGTGAGTGTCCTTCTTGGATTTGATAATCATAACTTTTGTTTTTTCAGTGTTAACAATCATACCCATGGTAAAGCAAAAATTCTTAAGAAGTATAAGTTGGTTATCAAGATCAGATGGACACCTTGCAAGAAGAAAAATATTGTCAGCGTACAGAAGAAGGATGATGACTATCCTAGCTAATATCGTGCCAACACATCTTTCTTCCTCTAAACAACCTTCTAACTTGTTGATGTAAATGTCAAATAGGGTAGGGGAGAGGGGGCAACCTTTTTTAACTCCAATATCACACTTAATATCTTTTGACCACCCCTCATTGCTCTTTAACTTGGCAATTACATTTTTGTATAATCTTATAGTGGCAACTCTCAATTCAAAAATAACCTTTAGCTCCTCTAATATGTTCCAATTATTTCTAGGAAGCGTATCGAATGCCTTTCTAAAGTCCAGAAAGCAACAAAAGAGATTTGATTTATCATTGCAACATTCATCCACAATGATCATAAGCGTAACGAGGTGCTATTTTGTTGAGTGCTACTTTCTAAAACCCGCTTTGCCTTTAGCTCGCTTACCTTCACTTTCAAGCCATATGCTCAACTTCATTTCCAAAATAATACCATATAACTTGGCTAGGAGAGGGTTGATCATAATTATCCGATAATTAGAGGGGTTATTTGTATCCCCACTTTTAAAAATAAGGACAATGAGGCTTTGAGTCCATGGTTTAGGGAACCCTTGCTTGACCACTTGATTGAAAAGCTTGTGAATGTGGGGGATGAGGACATGACCTCCAATTTTTAAGATTTCCCCTTGGTAACCTTCAATGTCCTTAGCTTTCCCATTAACCAAACGATTAACCCCAAAATCAATGTCTTCTAATGAGAAAACTTCTTTCGTTGTGAGCAGGGTTTCAAAGTTATCCATGACATTTGGAGATTCATAATTCTTCTTAAGATATGAATTCCATTCGTGTAAAGCAATTTTATTATTATCTTTTGTTTTCCGAGGAATTTTATTATTATCTTTAGTTTTCCTAGTTAGAATATGCCTCTAGAACTTCTTAGGAGCTACCTTAGAGAGGTGTAAGAGATTCTCTTGTCTTTTACAAATATACTATATTCTTTTTCCTTTTAGTTAGGACTTTGTATATTTTTATCTTGCCAATTTTAAGAGATTCATTAACAACTTCCTTAATTGCTCTCCTTGCACTTTTACAATCTTTGTCCTACCATGGGTTGGTTTTGCTATTTATTTTATTACTTGAAACTTGTACTGAGAACTTGTTAATAGAATATGAGAGGATTATAGTAAAATTAGGATTGAGATCTTCTATGTTGTCTATACTAGATAAAAGAAGCAAATTAGTTATTAATTCAGTTAAAAATGGATTTTTTTTATTTCTATCAAAGGTTAACTTCTTTTGGCTATAAGGATTATCTTCTATGGGATCTCTATTTATGAAAAAAATGAGAGTTATAAATAAAGGCCTATGATTAGAGTCAGGCTCGTGGTTGTTTAAGATGTCAAAATTTGTTATTTCATTGTATAGAGGGAGATCGGAGATAACATAGTCTACCACACTGCTACCAAGCCCATGGATGCAGTTCATCTAGCTAGAATTGGGTCACTTCTTTAAACCGTTGCAAATTATGAGATCTTGAGCACTACAAAGCTTGACTAGCCCCGCCTAAACAAATTCTCCACAAGGTCTTCAGAGTTCCTTTTGTACTGGATAACCAAAGGAAGGTCTTCGTTTAACCAAATAGGATTAGGTTTGGAATGATTGCTTAGAAGAATAACTTGGTTCCTTGAAGTTCGAGCATTAAAGTCACCCATTAAAAAAATATTGCTTTCATTCCCTAGGCTAGAAATATCATTCTCTAAACCATTGTAAGGACTATTTTTATCTAGACTCATTTTCTTATAGAAGTTAGAATTGATGGGGGAAAATAATAGATTGCTATATAGTTCTTTTTATCATAAATGTCAGTAATTTCTATCCAGTTATATTGGTTGTAAGAGTCGTTTTTATAAATCCTAGCATGGGGAGCGATGTTCTTCTTAATGTAACAAGCTATACCCCCAATGCCTCTATGGGAGGATCGCTTATTCCAGGTAGACCATAATGCAAAACCATCTATGTTAAGGACTTTAGATTCTTCATGCTCCCAAGTTTCAATAAGCAAAATAATATCAACAACATTCGAGATCCAACTTAGCTTGGGGCTTTTGTTCTATGGAAAGCCCCAACAGTTCCAAGAAAGAATCCGGAGCATGTTGATTTGCTATTTATTATTATATTTTTGGTTTTTATTTCGAATAATGGCTTTTCTATTTCTCATTATTGCCCATTTTCCTTCCTTCCTAGCTTCTTTTACCTTTTGAGCCTCCTTTCTCAATTCTACTTGATCTTCTCGAATGAGATCTTCATTTTTAAATATTCTCGTTCCTTTTAGGCTTGAGGTTTTACTAAGTATGTCATATTTATGGTCAGTAGAGCTTGCCTTTATTTGGATCAACCTTCTTTTATTCTCAGTTAGTTTCCCCAACCTTGTTGCTTCTGTGACTTACGTTTCAATTTGTAATCTATTATGTAATGTTGTCTAGACTATGGCTAAAGTATCCTCATCTACATCCTCTTTCAAACCGAAGATTATAGGGTTCAAGGCCCTTTTGTTACACTTATGGTCTAATTCTATCAATTCTTTCATTTCATTTTTAATTGGTTTGATATCTAATTTACCTGCCACACTATTTAGGGTGAGGAGGCTATTAACTTTTTCTTCTAGCTTTTTAATCATGTCTTTCATTTTAAGACTCTAAAGTGTCAACATCTACTCGCTGGGATGTTTGGTTCATATCTTGGTTTTGTTTTTCTATAACCTGCATCCTAGTCTCCATTGCCTCCATCTTATTCTCCAATAGTTCTATTTTATTTTCTATTTATTTTTGGATCTTGTCTTCAAGAGATGTAAATTTATTTTCCAGTATGGATGCTAACTCTGTTTGTAGTTTGGCTTCTATTTCTTCTCTACATTTCTTTAAAGACTCTATATACTCATAGCGGCTCTGTAGAGTAACTGTGCTAGGTCTACCTTTGATAATATTTGGTAATTGTGTTGAGTTATTCATACTTGAAAATATATGAGCAAATATGTATTAGAAAAATATAAGGAACGTGTGCCCCTGGTATCAGCATGTCAGAGCGTAGACGCACGTGTTCCAAATTGTTTTTCTGTTACCGCAGAGAGATCGTGAATTATTATCACAGAGAGATCGTAAACTATGACCACAAATTATTACCGCAGAGAGATCGTAAATTATTACCATAAAGAGATCGTAAATACATCACCCTAAATTATTACCACAGAGATCATAAATACATCATCCCAAATTTTTACCATAGAGAAATCGTAAATATATCATCCTAAATTATTATCACAGAGAAATGGTATAGAAACACACTTTTTAAATCATTTATTTTATTTTTTATATTAGGATTTTTCTTTCTTCATCATAGAATGTTTAGGAACATGCTTGTAATTATCAAGTAAATAGACCGTCAGAAACGCACAATTTCAGTAAGCTTTGGAATTTCAAATTGTTCCGGCGGTCAGGCCACAATTCGATGATGATTATTTGTTTGTAATATTTACCATTTTAAACATTATATAAATTCAGAAATATTAATTTTTTAAGGTTTTGGGAAATCTGGTTGAAAATGAAATATATGAAATAAACAAAACATAATTAAAATCTGTAAATAAATTCTTCTAATTGATAAACATGGTTTTGTAATTAATATTTAAGTTATTTGATTGGATCAAATTTAAGTAATTGAATATTTATAAATAAAAGAAAATGAAATTTCTGCGTTCAATTTTTTAAGATTGAAATATTCTTAATAATAGAATTTCTAATTTCCGTTATATAATATATAGAAAATTACATATTATATCTGCTGCATATGCCTTTAAAAAAAACTGGTCGTATCCACCCTTACCCGTCAGTGTAATGTGATAACATATTCTGAATGTTCATAGAATATAAAAGAACAGACGTAATATAAACAGTATATAGATCTGTTAGGCAAAAATATAATTCAGTAATTTCTGTCAATGGATGCTAAAAAAAGGCTGGTCTTTTCCACCCTTACCCGTCAGTGTAATGTGATAACATATCCTAAATGTTCACAGAATATTAAAAAAAACACAGACTTAACATAAACAGTGTATAGGTCTGTTATGCAAAAATATAAAGCAGTAATGTCTGTCAATGGATGCTGTGGATCATGCTGTCTCTTCTCCTAATCCCCGCGATTGAAATACATACGACTATTGGGGAATAATTATTCCCCAGTTTTAAGAACAGAAATATATTATTCGGGACGTGAAATTCGAGGAAACGTCAAATTCCAGGGTTTCAAATTATGGATGTTGGATGACGTTGATGTTGGATAAATGGAAAATTGGTTTAAGTTATGATTATTGTTCAAATTTGATTAAGGGGAAAATATTACGTGGCAATTTTGATTATAGAATTTTGTTTAAATAATAAAATAATAAAAGAGTCGTCTGTAAATCCCTTTCATTCTATATTTACTGTACGTTTATATTGTAACTTCCCTTCCGATTTTGACTTTTGACTTTGTGTTCTACGTACCTGTCTTGTGTATTAATAAATTCAAATTTGTAAAGTGTTATGTTATGTGAGTTCGTTATATAATTGAATCTGCAGCGAAAGAAAGATATATTTGGAAAGTATGGCAGGCATACACAAGCCTAGCCGGACATTGCAGTGGAAAGTATGGCAAATCTTATTTCCACCTCCATAGCAAAGTTAATGCTATGGAGGTACCTCTGTCAGAGGCCGGCGACAGCATGGAAGTTACCTTTCCGGCCGCCCAGCCACCTTACAGTTCTCGTCAAATCACAATTGAAGTACATACATTCAATGTCGCATTCATGATTCGGCTCCCGCGTTTCCATCATTCAATGTGACACACATAATTCAATGTCACCTCCCCGTATAGCATTTCAAAATTGGATTTCAAATCCGATTGAAATTTTTGAATTCAAACTGGTATTCCCGCCCAACGTTTTTTTAAAATGAATAGAAATGGTGTAATTGAAATTTTTGAATTCAAACTGGCATTCCCGGCCAACGTTTTTTAAAAATGAATAGAAATTGTGTAATTGGCGTTTTGTTTCGATACGACTATGAAAAACTGAAGCTGAAGGATTAGCCTCGCAGTCCTCAACAACAAAGATAAATTTCCCAACCATGGCATGCTCGCTCCCATCGTTTATCACAACACTGTTGACAACGTTCCATTCTCTTAAACGAGAATCAAATCCATGTCCTTTAAGCGGGATGCCACAGGTTTTTATTTCATGTGAGTATAAGATCTGTACAGCTTTCACAAAAGGAAAAATGGAGTTGATTGAGTTCACAAAATTATTTTATGTTGATTTTGTAGTTTTTCGATTATTTGATTTTTTTTTGTTTCTTTGTATGATGTTGGCTTGAATCAATGGCATCACAAGCGGCTGAGGAAATCGATGGAGATGGCTTGCGTCAAATCCCAGAAATTATCGGAAGTATCATGCCAATTATGTTAGCATTGTTAAGGTAGTGGATTGGTGGGATACACGATCCTAAAACCTGGGGGATCGACCGGGTGCTAAACCTGGGCACATAGGCTAGCATGAAATTTCTTTTGTGGGTGGCATTCCGCCTCAATAAAAAGATCACTAAGAGATTTTACAGTTTCAAAAGGAGAATTTTAGATAAGGGTTGATGCACCATTTTCTTATTTCGAGAACATGCGCCTTATAAATTTAAAGGTTACACTATGCTCTCATTAGTTTTGCATCCTATGTTGTTATATATTTAAAGGTGACACCTATTAACAGCCATAGTGCATCAAAATTGGCTCTTTATGATAAAAACCGCTCCCCATTTGCCATTCCTGCATCTAAATTAATGAGACCATAAAGACCAATCTGGATGGGAAAGAAATCATTGTTCTTTCTGATAAAGACCCCTCCCATTTATCATGGACGAACCTGGCTGTGGACATTGTCATGAAGGTAGGGGCTCTCGCACGCTTTGCTTACATATGCGATAAAGACGTAGTAACAATCGTTGCAGATATGGTGAGTGAATTACATGAGCCTTAAATCGCAATTCAATTATGCAAGCAACTGGAAATTTTACAGACAAATCCCAAGTTGGGAAGCACATGGGAGCCGGGGCTAGAAATGTTATCATTACAGCACCCAACAGGGGCATATATATCCCCACATATGTTGTGCGAGTCAATGAGTGTGATTACTCTCACGGCGATCACTACATCATTAGGTGTAAGACCATCATTTTATTCATCCATCAGAATCATGTCAGTCACATTTTTACTTCCATTAATCTTTATAATGCAAAATTTGTGACCATTGAGTTTTACCAGCGAAAAGCGGAAAAAGATTTACATAGCCAATTTGAGAGCATAGGTGTCACCTATACTGTTATATATATATATACACGATTACCATTCAGGGACCGAAAAAGATCACTAAAAGCTTCGACAACGTAAAAAACATCATCCCAATGTATACCTACAGCTGTTAAACTATCAGCACCATTGAGTGAACTCGTAGTCTAAATTAAGAAGGGTGACTCGACTACTTATTTATGCACCCAATTTTAAATAACTAAACTTTGTTTGAACACAGGTTTTCTCATTATCACACGATGAGTTGCGGGATGATGGATTATTAGAGAGGTTTTCACGTGATGCTATGTATTTACACTCTTTTAAAGTGTAAATAATTTTCCTTGTTTAAGAGTTGTTTTAGATTTTTTTTTGCCATCCATAGTAAAATTTTGGATTATCTTAAAAATTGTTTTAGAATTTTTGTTATTAATAGTAGAATTATGAATTATTTTAGAAGTTTTTTTATGGCTGAATTTAAATTGCTGATAAATTATATAAATTTTTTTAGTAATTTTAAAATCCTTTTTCACTTCTACTCTAATTTGGTTGGTAATAAATTTAATTTTTTTTTTAATTGATTAAATAGCTGAAGCTCAATTTAGATTTTTTTTTAATTGATTAAATAGTTGATGTCAATTTAGAATTCTTAGAAGTTGGAATTTTTAAAATATACTATTTTGATATTTTGTTTTTTTTTTAATAAAATTAAGTTAATATTTGTCTTTTATTTTAAATTTAAAGTTTGAATTTTTAAAATACGTTGTGTGATAAAAGGAAACTATATAAGATATAGTAGTGAAATAATAAAAAATGTTAGTTTATTTAAGAAAATTGGTCCATTAATGAAGTTTTACTTTTTATTTATAACATGATTTAAAGTTTTTGGAATGAGATTTGAATTTAATATAAGTTAATTTTTTAATATTTAATTATTGATATTAAGTTGGCATAGATTCATCTCGTTTTGAATCTACCAATTATCCAAAGCCATCAAATTTTTCAAGATGCAATTTTTTTATTTGTAAAACTTGAGAAAATGTTTGCACTTCTAGAGATTTTAATAAAAAATTTTAACTATGAGAATTTTTTATTCTCACCTGTTTTCTATAATATAGACATAGTTGACATTAAACTATTTTATTTATCATTCACATTTTCCACATTAAAATGTTAAAATCCCTCTCTCTCAATCAGCTTTCTTTATATATCCACACATTGAATTACCTTTTTTATTAATATTTTTTTACTAAAAAAAAATTATTTATGCTTTTTCTATGAATTATTTTATTGTAATATTTTTTTTAATTATATCTATTACAAATTTAACGAATTACAAATCTCCCTCATACTTTGGATTAGAAAGCACCTATTAATGGAATAAGATTGTTTTCTCTCACTATATATATGGTTGATGTTAAAATTGTTTACTGGACATGCATATTGAAATATTTCGTTTATAACTTATATTTTTTTCTTTGTTATTAATATTTTTTAAATGTTATTTATGAACTCCAAATTAGAAATTTGATAAATTACACCTCCCTAAAAATTAAAAGTGAAATATAAGAAAATATTTAATTTAAATTGTATTATTTAATATGCACATTAAAATATTTTACTTATGGATAGTTTTGTTTTAAATGTTACATGTAAACATAATATAACATAAATTACACATCATATAATATCAATAGTATTTTTGTCCACTCCTTCACACTAAAAACTAAATTGTTATTTTTTTGTTTTTATTTTCAATTACTTTATCTCTATATAAAGTTGATATAAAATTAAAGAAGGAATTGAATTACTTTATTTATGGCTAACGTTATTTTATTTTATTGTTATTATTTTTATTTGTTAATGCAAATATTATTTTATTATAAAATGTAATATTATGTGACAACATCTCCATACTAGACTAGAAAGCATTTATTGACACAAAGATTTTAGTTAATATAGTTTAATGAATAATTCATTTTTAATCCAATGTGAATAAATTTTAAAAATATATGGCAACTAGCTAATTTATAAAATTTATAGAATAATATAAACGAACCAAATTGATATAAGTTTTTATTTGCATTTATTGATTTATTAATTTTAAAAGAGATAATATTTTTAAATTGAAAATGTTCCTGTATAAATACTCATAAAGTAATTATTAATTTTAAGAATAATAAAATTATTTAATATGAAATTACTCCTAACATAAAATTTATATAACATCGTTATTGTATTGTGTTTTTTTATTAATTTTTAAAAATATTTTTATAATGTTGTATATGTGTAGAATAGATGGTGAGAGGGTGTTTTGTTAAGCCACATCATAGTAAAAAAATATCATGGGTATTATTATTAAAAAGTACATATTATTATAAATAAAACTATAGGACTAGTTAGCATAAATATTTTTGGAACTTCATGTGTCCGACAAAGATTAAATAGGATGCACTAAACCAATGATTAATTAGTGAATGATACTATTGTTAGACAATCATATGTATGTATGATAAAAAAATGTGCATGGTCATTTCTTTTTTGATATGTTCATGACTCCGAATTTTGAACAAGCTTACATCCACCTTTACTCTATCAATGCCACTCCTCTTTTGGCTTCAAACATCACACATGGTTGATGGAATTGGTGGAAAATTAACATATGCACTGATTGAGGTGGGCTGTTAACTCCCTCACCTTTACCCTATCAATGCCACTCCGCTTTTGGCTTCAACAGTCACACATGGTTGAGGGAATTGGTGGAAAATTAACATATGGAGTGATTGAGGTGCATGGTTGAGGGAATTGGTGGAAAATTAACATATGGAGTGATTGAGAAAGGTTGTGAACTCCCTCAACGCTAGTGTTAGAATGCCATGTTAAGCATTTTGTTAGTAGGAATTTTGGAAGCACTATTATAAACCAAACATGTCTATTTAATTAATTATCATCACCAAGATTTTAGTATTTTCATTAAAATAATATAATTTTGACCACCCTATAAATGATCTTAGTTTTAAAAAATGTAAATATTTAAAACTTGTGTAAAAATAAGTTAGAATTTCATTCCTACTTTGAACACCAAATATATCTCTATTTAACACCTTTGTAATATAATTTTTACATTCCTCTATTTAACATTATTCGAGTGCACTTACTTAATCATTCATATCCTCTAAATTAATTAACACACTATACCAATTCTCTACATTATCATTTCTTATTAGTACTTTATTAATACATTATGTTAAACATATATTAACTTTATTAATGCATCATATTAATTCTATTAATACATTATATTTCTTTTAAAATATTAACTTTTATTAATACTTTATTTAATACATTATATTTCATTATAAAGCTAAAACCCTAATCCTAAAATTACTTGTATATATAGTCGTTTATATTTTTATATCACATTACATTTTATTTGAATATTAAAATAACTCAAAATATTTTATTATCTTATTTCTTCTATATTTTTAGGATTTTATTCATGGCAGCTCCTTACCATTCTTCTTTATATATATCACTTTCATAAGATCAAACTCTCACATATTTAATTAATTCTTCTCATTCTTCTCTATATATATATCATTTTCATAAGATCAAACTTGATGCAGGAGCATCTAGCTCACCATGACCGGGTGAAGTCTCTGCTAGGTCAAAGGAAGTTGAATTTACTTTTATTTAGTCTTTCTGTTGGTTGACAGGAGAGTAGGTAGGATTTCGATTATTTTATTTTATTTTATGTTAGTTAAGGGTAGTTGAACAATTATAGTCATAGGTTGATTTGTTGTTAACAAACTGTGATTATCCTTTTATTTTAAAGGAAAAAAAGACAAATGTGGTTGAACAGGAAATCTTGTCATAAAATAAACGAATGTCTAATAACAAGTAACTGTAAGAGTCTGTAACTGAAAAAAAAAAAGGCAACTGTACAGTTTTATTAACTGGAACAGGGAACCTATAAATGTAACAGGACAAACCAGAGAGGGGGTTCCATTCAATACCTCTCACACACAAATAAAAGTAACAACAGAGAGTTCAAAAGTCCTGTCCATCTGTATGCTTACTGTAATTCTATGTTTTCTATTTAACCATTATACGAATACACAACTAACTATGTACAACTTCTAGTAAACAAACATTGCATTGCATTCCGGATAAGTGACAACCAGTGAATACAACAAGACCAAAGAGCAAATATGAATATAAGGGTTCGTAATTTATTAAAGCAAACAGCGGAAGTGAATCAAAGTTTTGCACCGGCCAAACACCTACAGGCCGAGCGACAGTTTCCACATTGTATCTCATACGACAACCAAGTAAAATTACAAGCCAAACCACAAAGTCGTGTAATATAAAATTATACATTGACTTCAAATATATTGAAAGCGTATGACAACAGTTCCAGCCACGAAACTCCAAGAAAAACAAACAACATACATTGACTAGGTAATTCGAAACAGAACCAATCCTATTATATTTTCTTGGAAGAATCTTTGCCAAACGTTGCACAGTCTTGTATATTAAATTATTACAACAGAATTGTAAAGTCGAAAATCATTCACGCTCAAACCCTGAGCCACAAACCCTGGGTAAGGGTTTCAGTCATAACATTTATACACAGTACAGACACACAGACTTTGAACAGAGAACCCAAGATGAGGGCTTAGAAAGGAGCCGCAACCACAAACATAAAATTTATGTCTAAATACGATGGAAACCCAAATTCCGATAGCCAAAGTATTGCTCATAGCAAGCATTTGATAAACCCTTTTCATTTGAATAACAGAGATTAAAAGACCAGGACGATAGACTACCGGAAGTCAGAAGAGGTAAAGCCTACTAGGCAAAAACTGAGGCATGTGACACCAAACCCTCCAACAACAAACCCCACCTCCTGCATAGCATGAATAAGCAGTTGTTAGTAATATATTGAAATAGTAGTGTAAATAAAGAGTTGGGACGAAGAGTCAAGTCGTTAAGATTGCTAGCAGATACCTGAGGGTTCGCAAAGAGGTCGAGACTAGTATCCCAGTGACAACGCTAACAAACTGAGGAGAACAAGGAACAGTCTAGGTCAGGAACTATGGAAGGAAGTCCATGGATTGATGATAGAGAAGGTTAGATTACCTGTATGTGCCGGAGTCCGGAGAGAGCCAATGATATGAGCCTGAAAGTAAATAGAAATCGTGTTGCCAAAACTAGACGAGGAACATCAGCGCATGAACCAACATATAGTGGTCTGAGAGACCACAGCAGAAGGAAACCAAACACAACAACAACCTTACACGGCAGAATGAAATCAAACACAACAGAGAACTTACCCTGGCCATTACAAGACGAGTCACAACCAGCTACGAACCAAGGAACTAGGACAAATACAGTTACAGCAGTGAGTAACCAGGAGCATAACCAAGACCTGCAGCATTGCTGCCCATAGACCTTCGCGGAGCATTACAGAGGAAACCCTCAACGGGAAAATAACAAAAGACCAGGGAAACCATCGAACAAGGGGATAACCAAATAACTGAGCGGGAGACACAAATCTCAAGGCGAGTACCCTTCATTAAACACATCATTGAATGCTCAACAACCGAAATACAAAAATGTCTTATTACATTTTATCCGCGTATTATCATTCCGTATGATTAAATCAACCAAACAGACATTGGAAATCATTCCCTTTACGACAAGTGTGTAAAGAGTTGGGCTAGACCCATCAAAGTGGTATCAAAGAAGGCTAAATTGATTGAAGATATGGAAAGAGGAAGGTTAGGTCGTGGTAGAGGTGCTCGAAGGTGGTCTAGGATCAAAATTTTGGTCAATCCATCTCCTCCTTCAAGGAAAACGAATTCTCTCATAGAAATCTACACAGTTTATCGAAGGATCAAACCTTGGATCTAGCCGTTTGCTTAAGGAACCTAATTGTTTTCACTTGGAGGCTTGCCTCCCTCATTTTTCTATAAATTGAGCCCTTGTCTTCTCATTTTAGCACTAGTGGGTTTTTGGTTGAACCCCTAGCCTTCATTTTCATTGTATTATCCAATCCCATTTGGATCTAACAATATGTTTTTCGAGGTGTGTAGAAATCATTTTTTTGAGTTAGATCTTCAGCATTTGGGGATGTTTTCAGTTGAACCAACCAACTCTCATGCATAGAAGTGAAAGAATCCAAATTAATATCTTTGAAAGGCTTATGAAAAATGGGCTTCCTATAGAAATATTATAAAATAATAGTGGAAATAATAAAATAAGATTAGATTAACTCATCTAGTTTTGGAGTGAAAAACCAAAAAACTAGTTTTTCAACTCCTATTGTCAACTTATCTCTATATGATTTTCCTCAAATTTCGACCAGGAGCACTCGTTGAATGCATAATTTCATTGTGCATCTAAAGAGTACTCGTGTTGCATACTTTTGATGGACCCTACTACACAAAAAAAATGTGAAATACATGAAAACACATTATTGCAATCATGTGTTTCATGTATTTCACATTTTTTGTGTAGTAGGGTCTGTTAGAGTCGGTCTATTCAGCTCTTCGTCAGAGATCAAAACCTCTTTTATTGCATTTCATCTTAGGTGTCTCATTCATCTCGATCATCTGCATTCCATTAGGAGCATCGATCTTTTGACGGAAGGTTCTTGTCTCCATACTTCCCTCATGTCATGTACCTGCTGGTTCGTGTCTGATCATCAAAGTTCATCAAATCAATTTTACAATCATTATGGATGGTCTTTTGGTCACCCAAGAGTCATGTCAGTCATTAGGTGTAGAGTTTCGCAAATTTTGTCTTCAAAGTGTCCAATAATGCCACCAGGCCAGAGGGAGGTTCTAAACAAGTTTTTATTTCAAAAAATTTCATCATCATATTGTTGAACTATGACTTTTCTTCAAAACTCTGTTTTGAAGAAAAATCGACATTTCGTCCTTTGTAATAAATTGCCATGTAAATTTCAAAATTTCAGTTCTTTGATATTTCAGATGCAACCCTGGTCATCCTTGGATATTTCAGTTCTATGTTTTAGCTCTTTTTCGGGTATTTTTTTGGGTCATTTGAGATTGATTTATCAAAAACTTGTTAAATTGTAAATTTACTTTGTGTAATCTATGTAATCCTAGTGCTCAAAGGGATTTTCAAAGAGTTGAATCCATTTATACATTCAAAAATGCAATTTAAACCATGAAAAATTATATATATGATGATGATGATGACCACTGAAATCTATCAAATCTTCAGAAAAGAGATATGATGATATGCGGAAGAGATGCGCATATGCGCATATCTTCCGTATATGCACAGTTTCCGTATATGCGCAATTCCTGTATACGGAAATTGGGCATATACGGAAGAGATGCGCATATACGGAAGACATACGCATGTCTTCCGTATATGCGCAGATTCCATATACAGAAAATGTGCATATACGGAAGATATGCGCATATGCACAATTTCCGTATATGCTCAATTTCTGTATATGCCCAATTTCCGTATACAGGAATTGCGCATATACGGAAACTGTGCATATACAGAAGATGTGAGCATATACGGAAATTGGGCGTATACGGAAGATATGCGCATGTCTTCCGTGTATACAGAAGATGCACTTTTTAGCCCAAAAAGTGGGAACTAAAGTCTAGAGCGCACCTTTTAGCCCAAAAAGTGCAATCTCACTTGAAAACAGGTTAGTACTTGTGATTTTTGGGTTTCTGGTTTTTTTCCGTATATGCCCAGTTTCCGTATATGCGCACATCTTCCGTATATGCCCAGTTTCTGTATATGCGCACATCTTCCATATATGCACAGTTTCCGTATATGCGCACATCTTTCGTATATGCCCAGTTTCCGTATATGCACACATCTTCGGTATATGCACAGTTTCCGTATATGCACACATCTTCCGTATATGCCCAGTTTCCGTATATGCGCACATCTTCCGTATATGCACACATCTTCCGTATATGCTCAGTTTTCGTATATGCGCACATCTTCCGTATATGCACACATCTTCCGTATATGCCCAGTTTTCGTATATGCACACATCTTCCGTATATGCCCAGTTTCCGTATATGCGCACATCTTACGTATATGCCCAGTTTCTGTATATGCGCACATCTTCCGTATATGCACAATTTCGCATATGCGCACATCTTCCGTATATGCACAGTTTCCGTATATGCACACATCTTCCGTATATGCACAGTTTCCCTATATGCGCACATCTTCCGTATATGCCCAGTTTCCGTATATGTGCACATCTTCCGTATATGCACAGTTTCCGTATATGCGCACATCTTCCATATATGCATAGTTTTTGTATATGCGCACAGCTTCCGTATATGCCCAGTTTCCGTATATGCGCACAGCTTCCGTATATGCCCAGTTTCCGTATATGCGCACAGCTTCTGTATATGCCCAGTTTCCGTATATGCGCACATCTTCCGTATATGCCCAGTTTCCGTATATGTGCAATTTTTGTATATGCACACATCTTCCGTATATGCCCAGTTTCCGTATATGCACACATCTTCTGAAGATGTGTACAAATTCCATATACAGAAATTGCGCATATATGGAAACTATGCGCATATACGGAAACTGGGCATATACGGAAGATGTGCGCATATATGGAAGATGTGCACATCTTCCGTATATGCACACATCTTCTGTATATGTCCAGTTTCCGTATATGCGCACATCTTCCGTATATGCCCAGTTTCCGTATATGCGCACATCTTCTGTATATGCCCAGTTTCCGTATATGCGCACATCTTCCGTATATGCACAGTTTCCGTATATGCGCACAGCTTCCGTATATGCTCAGTTTCCGTATATGCGCACAGCTTCCGAATATGCCCAGTTTCCGTATATGCGCACATCTTCCGTATATGCCCAGTTTCCGGATATGCGCACATCTTCCGTATATGCACAGTTTCCGTATATGCGTACATCTTCCGTATATGCCCAATTTCCGTATATGCGCACAGCTTCCGTATATGCCTAGTTTCCGTATATGTGTACATCTTACGTATATGCCCAGTTTCCGTATATGCGCACATCTTCCGTATATGCCCAGTTTCCGTATATGTGCAGGACTTTTTCCAAGTAGTTATGTGCCAGCTACTCTGGATTCTTTGCCACTTTTTTAGGTACAGGACTTGGGCCACTAGCCAAAACTCCATGAAACTTTCAAAAATTGAAAGTAACATAAAAAAAACCATACAAATGTAAATAATTGAACAAGGACTTGACTAGACCCCTACTAGCCATGACATACATTTTGTTAAACATGTCACAAATATGCATTCTACAGTTTAAAACAACAAATTTGAGCATAGGGGTCTCACACTTATCTAAGAATCACTAAGAAGCATTGATGCCTCATCACAACAAATTGATTACCATCTATTAAGCCATATATTCATTATTCATTCATTAATTAATCAAAACATTATGATAGCCATACATTCTCATTGTCATAAAACTCACTCATAACCAACATATAACCAATAGAAATATCAAGGATATAACAACCATATAAACCACATATAACAAGTATATTTACCCATAAAATACCAACGAGAAGGATCCCTTATTGATCATTGCATAGGTCGACTAGGAATGAGACTTCCACGAACCACCTAACCATAGATTGAGGTGAACCGAAGCTTTCTTTCAGCCAATCACCCTTGTGTCATCTTCCAAGCATGAACGTGGGATCTCATAAAACAAAACAATCAAAAGCAAACCAGGGCTTCCATAGGCCAAACCACATAAAACCTCAATCAATGATCGCGCCTCACAGTCGAACATCACTCACCATCACCAGATTTGTCTCCACCCAAGTTGTCTAAGGCTCCAAAGTGTCTATTCCATCCAGGGCTTCCAGGACTAGTAACTCAACCCACAGTTGTCGCTGGGCTTCCAGAGCATTTGTCCAACCAGGGCTTCAAGGACTAGTAACTCAACCTACTAAGGGCTTCTAGAGCATTTTTGAAACAAAGGCTTCCAGCACTAGTAAGTCAACCCAAGTTGTTACAAGACTTCAAGAGTGTTTGTCTAACCAAGGCTTTCAAGAACCAATAACTCAAACCACAACACCATGTCTATCCAGATATGGAAATGCTAGGAAAAACCACTATCAATCTAGGCAATCCTCCATGTCAAAGACATTCATGACCAAATAACCACATGCATATGCCATGCATGCCAAAAGTAGTGAGGAAATCATATGTGTAACTCGATATCTGCAGGAAAAACCTGTTGTAGTTGTTGATCTCGATGTCCTATTGTGCTTTCCTTCTTTTCCTTTGCCTTCTTACTCCAAATCCCAAGTATGCTACACTCCTCCAAGAGTTCTCCAAGAAAAGCTCTAAGTGTCTAAGAGTATGAGAGAGAGAGAGATAGAAAATGAGAGCTCCAAAACAGAACTGATGAAAAGCCATGAACTGATCCTCGGAAGTTTTTTACTAATGAGGCATCTATTTTCATCAATTTTTCATTATTTTCCTTCATTTTTCTCCTCACATGGAACCTGTGACCTTTCACCTCCCTTTTCTTGTATTTTCCTTTATTTCCATAAATAAAATGTCAATTGATGTCACTTTGCCTTTGCCAATTTCCATAGCCATTAATAAACAAAATGAACACCCACTAGGATGTTTTACCCACATTCAACTTGGAATACATGTCCCATGACCAAGGTCTTATTTTACCTTTATTAAATTTTACATGGATTTTTGACTTGGGTTGTTACAATATTATTTTTATGATTTATGTTTTGATCAAAGGATTTTAATTTGACAGACGAAGTGGATCCAATAGAACACTATTGAACGTAATGATACAATCAACTCATATTTTTTCCATAGAATATCCAATGTTGGATAAGAATTTGATTTGAGAATGATTTTATAGTTAATTTGTGTGTGTGTCTTTGAGATTTTTCATGCATATATAGTACATGGTGCCTCACAAATATACTAACTTGGATTAACAATAAACGTACCAAATTACTATTGTATAATTTTCTTGGAATTTTGTTCATTTGTCACATTGTCCTGGCATACCACTGTTTCCACCTTGTTTGGCTTACCTCACATGCACTTTCGCCATTTTCTTCACTTTCCTTCACTGCTTCTAGGATGAGCACTGAAGGAAACCACTTCCTTTGACGACATCACATATGAGACTAGATCTTCATGGCATATAGGAGAGGAGCCATTTTCTTAAGAGATAGTTAGGGAGAAACCATTATGAGTGGAATTAGAAATAAAATATGCATTAATAGCAACATCTCTAATCGAGACTTTTGTAACTGTGTTCACAGTAGGACCATTAAATGCATTTCTTTCCTTAGTATAGCCAAAATCCTAAGGTCCATAATGAGGACTAGTGTCATAATCAATGAGCTTAGAATTTGAATCCACCATCAAAACATGCTACAATTTTTAGGACAGCAAAAGGCATCGAGAAAATGAATGACACACCCTCTCTAAGTTTCACTAACCACCTACTCACGTGAGAACTACCCCTAAAAAAAACCTTCTTAAAAAGAAGCGAGCTTAAACCATAGAAGAAAAACCAAACATATGCTTTTGTGGTCCTTTAATCATGTTATATACATCAATGCATGATTGTTTACATTTATAAAAATAAATTGTATTAATATAATATTTATTATTGCGTTGAACGGTACTCTACAACTAATAATAGGGCAAGTGTTGTTAAACCATCATAGATCCATCGATCCATCTTAAGTACAAATTTAACATGAGCCTAGAGGGATCAAATTTCTTCACATGTAAACTTCCTTAGAGTGAAAAATATAATGTATAATTTTTCATTGTTTAAATCGTATTTTTGAATAGGACCAAATAAACATTTTAACCAAAAGAACCTATTTGTTCATGATATATATATATATATATATATATATATATATTATATATATATAGATATATGTATATATATAATATATATAATTTGTTTTAAATGATATACAATGTATACATAATTGACATTAAAATATTTTACATAACATATACAAAGAGACATTTTATCAACCCAAATTAGTTAACATAGATCTATTAAATCTCCTATTGAAATATTTTTGAAAAGTATAATGTTTAAACACTTACTCACATTTTTTTAAGCATATTTATTATTATTATATAGACCACATTATTTTTCTATTTAGAGAATGTGTCAATTCGATTGGAGAGACTGCGAACAAACTTACACATCCCCTCAGATTGGAGTGTGCAATGGGCCTCTCGGCTCAATAACTTGAAATAGTATAAATTTAAGTTTTAAAAAATAAAGTGCATTAAAAAAATAAAAAATAAAATAAAAGTGAAATTAAAAAAAAAATGTTAACTTTAAAGTAAATATAAATTTACTTACTATTAGAATTGAAAAAAAAATATTATTATATGTCACTAATAACACTAACAATATTAGATTTACTTTAAAGAAAATATAAGTCTATTATAAAATGGAAAAAAAATGGATTGAAAGCAAATATAAATTTATACCATGGTAAGTCCAAAGGGAAGTAATATTTAAATATATTGATATTTAAATTATGACAACCATTTACTTTGATCTTGATCCTTTGTAGTTTGTAATAAGAAAAGTAATGAATAATTATTTATGCTCATAATTTATTAATAAAATTAAAAATTAAAATAAAACGTTCATTAGTTGGTATTGAACAAAAAAATATTAAAGTTTATTGTGTTAAGAGGAGCTTTTCCATGTAATTGGGAAAAATAAGCATTTTGACTTGTCAAATTACATAGAAATTAATATTTAAAATAAAATTGAGGTAAAATAGTCAATTTACTCTTAGGAGTTTTTGGGATCTAGGTTTGACAAGCCATGGTTTTGTTAAACCACTTGAGCCAACCCTTATATATATATATAGACACACACACACTTTTGGCAATACATGCATCTATATATTTTATATATATACTTTTGGTAATACACACATCTATATATTTTACTAGCTAGTCCATCTTAACTCCATATCTACCAAGAGGAGCTCATAATCCCGAAGCTTGACAATTATAATCTTGATTTCCAAAAATTCTTGCTAGATTTTTTCAAAATGATGCGGAAGGTTCCATTATTTTCTTGGTGAAATTTTGGTTTTTTTAATAATATTGAAAAATAAATATTTATTTTTGAAAATAAAATATTATAATTTGCATTGTTCAATAATAAGACTAAATATTATTAAAAATAGATATTTATCTTTTAAAATTAAACATTGTAATTTGTATTGGTCAATTCTAAAGATAATTATTCTAATTTGTCTTGACAAAAACTAATAATAATTATTAAACTAAAATATTAATTTAAAATAATAAAATATTTTTTATTTTATATAAACAAAATAGAAAAATGTATAAATATCTCCACATATAAATAAATTTATTTTATTTAATTTATTTAAAAATATAATATAATTTTAATTATGTATTATATTATTAATTTGAATATTTTAAATTATTTTTTTAATAAAAAAATCCTTTTATTTATAATTTTTTAATTATTATGTTATAGTTAATATGAAAAATATTAATGATAATTTCTTTAAAAAATGTTTAAACCATCATAAATATCATAAATAATGAAGTATTATTTAATGTATATTTTTCATTTAATCCAGTTTTCAATCTTGCATTCCATTTGTTATGACTTTTGAGTGTTTTTCTCCATGTTTTAAACTTCTAAATTTTCTTTTGGTGCTCTTAATTAATTTTCCGGGAACCTTGAGAGTGTTATATAATTATATGTTACCTTGAGAGTGTTATATAATTATATGTTATTAATGGAGATTTTGTTATTAATATATATTTTTTTAAATGTTCAATTTTTAGTTATTTTGAATTTATCTATTTCTTTTTCATGATAAGTCATAATTTCCACTATTTATTTTGACCTAGTTAAAATCTTTACATTATATTAATTTTTATGATTTAATTTTTCTTTTATTTTTATTTTATTTAATTTGACTTAATTAAAATGTTAAACATTACATTACAACATAAGTTAAAAAATACTTCTAAACCTAATTTAAATTAATTTAATTTATAATTTATGATATAAAATACATTTTGTTTTTTAAAAATAATATAAAATACACCTTTTATAACATTAATTAATAATCATCATTTATAATTCAAACACTATGACTTGACTTCTTTGTAATTGTCCCTTTCTTATTTTTTTTAAATTATATTCTAAATCAAAATTTCTTTAGTATTTTTTAAAGTGTTATGTAAATGGTATCCAAAGAAATTATTTGAATTACAAATTTAATTGAAAAATATGAAAAAAATAAAAATTAAATAAATAAATAAATAAAACAAAAACTTAAACTTGTAATAAGCAAAATTTAATTGAAAAATATGCAAAAACTTGTAACAATCAAACTACTGCAATAATTTCATTTCAATGAGCACAAAGGGCCAAGGATGTCCCTCGGAATGTCATTGAAATAGAGGAATAAATAACTATCAAAGACGATAGAGACCAACATATTAATCTGGTTAAAATATATTACGACATAAACATAATGCGGAATTCCATCTCCCGCTCCTCTGCACGATTGGTTAAAGTATTCCTCTAAATTTATGGCCATCTATCCATATTCCTTTTACAAAACCACCTACAGTCAAACTATCTTCCTCCAGATTCGTCGCCAGATTGGCACTCTTCGTAGTTCCTTTACCATAAAAAAGTTGAATCAAAGCAAATCCAGATGTATCTTGACACAATTTGGCAGGCGGGGGCCAATGAAGTTATTATTGTTTGCTAAATTTTGAAAAGCTTAATCTGTCAGAAGAATAACACTAGCCTGATCCTCCAGGTCTTCGCTATCTACTACAGTTTTGTCAAGATTTCTGCATCTTTGGAGGACCTTCATTTGTGGCTACAAATTGTCACTGGGAGACACGAAAAAATAGCAGTCGATTGAATTTAGAGAAACACAGGCGTTCTCCCCCTTCAAACCGAGGACTCGATGGTTATATGGCTGGCGGATCATATGGGATGGTGCAGGGACCTGATGTGGACGTTGACTGTATGATGAAGTAAACATGACCTGATAAATCGCGGAGGTCGATGCTGATCCAGATGAATGGCGTCTCGCCAGCTGTGCTTGCATGAATTCCAGCTCCGCCTGCAGACAAGCAACCTATAATACATTCATGACATATCTTGAGTCCAGAGACACCTGCAGAACCGATTTCTGAAACTATAAAGAACAAGAAAATTTCTGCAAATATAAAGAACAAGAAAATTTCTGCAAATATAAGGAACAAAAAATGCATCTGCAGAGGCTATCGACATATACACATTGTATAAACGTTCTCAAGAAGCTGCAAGGCGTAAATGTGCGCAACAAAGCCATAGACTGGATGTTGGAGTCGTGCCTCTGCCTCATACGATATGTTGACAACTGCCTGACAGCTTTCTTTCATGGGAATATGGAGTAAAAGCTTGAATGCATTGCTAGCTCCTAAGATTTTATGAATTGCAGAAAAATGAGCGGAGCCTTCTTCAGATCCAAAGTATGGAGCAAACAAGTTCGTAGCTAAAGAATGAATAAAAAAAATGTCCTTCGGGGAAGAATGAAATAACACAGAGGCAGCCTCAATTCACCATGAGTTGGTAAAGTGGAGAATAAACCAGTGAAGCTCATGTCAACGGCCCTCAGCGTGAGTGGCAACGTTGCCATTTTCCCACTTATAATCTCTTCAACCATATCGCTACACATCTTCTTTCTATCTTCCGATCTCATTCGAAATTGTTTATGGCTCGCGTTTCTTGACCAATAAGCGACTTCTTTCTTGATCTTCGTTGGTGTAGAATCAGAAACAAAGCGATCTGTGGCCTCTTCCATGACTTTCATACCAAACTGGTACAGAGGGCGGGACTGGCGGCCTTGAGCTGCACCCTCCCGGCATCACCATAGCAATTGAAGAAAGAACATCGACTGACAGGTTATGGTTATAGAAATTTGAATTTTGTTTGGGCGGTATTTTAAATTCGAACTCAAAATTCAAATTCAAATTCGTCTGCTATTAAATGAGTATGTTGTATATGAACTCAAAATTCAAATTCAAATTTGTCTGCTATTAAATGAGTACGTTGTATATATTGAATCCTAACACTCCAAATCTCTGGTGGTGGTGGTGGCGGCGGCGGCGGCCATCAAGGCCGAGACAGAGGTGGCAGAAAATTCGTAGATGCCCATCCATAGTGACGGTGAACCTCATTAAGTCCTCAAACTGGAGGGAGGCTGCGGGTGGCTGCGGGCAGGGTCGTCGGGGGTTTCGATGGGTAGCCGGAGAGGGACGCCGGAGACAGATAAAGTTTACGATGCATGGTCCGATGATGTATGGTCAATGATGCTATGTGAGGCTGTCAGGGGTGTAAGGACTATAGCAATAACTTTGCTATAGTCGCACAAATAGCACTTGCCTGAACGTTGAAGCTTCATGGTACGTTGAAACTTCATGGGGGCGAGACCACCACGTGGCTGCCCCCCATCACACCCGTATCTCCTCGTATCCCGCGTTGAATTTCACCATATGGAAACTTCGTTGGATTATTGTATATGTTATAACCATTAGTTACAGCCTATACATAACCATTCTGCATAACGTTATTACTTTGTTGGGATATGTTTTATATGGCATGCGTTGGTAATGCCATGTATTGCTTACACGTTGGATGCGTTTGTCACCATATTCAGTTAACCACCATAACTTTATATGGTATATGGTTAAACCATATCCCTCCACCGCTTGTTATAACCATTTGTTTTATAACCTTTTCCATTCACGTTGATATTTGTTTTGAAGTTTGTTTTAATAATTTGTTTTGTTTTTATATATATTAACCTTTTTCCCATTTTTAAGTTTATATATATATATATATATATATTTGTCTTTTTGTGCAGGGCTAGGAGCAAATGTTAATTCGCCATGGGTTGATGGTTTAGCAGCTACCATGTGGGTCCCTCTTGCTTACTAGGATGTCATGTGGCACACTGTGGGCCCCATTTTTTCCATGTTATGTCAAACTTTGAAGAGTTCTACCTTTCACATACGAGCTCGGTTTGACGAACTGTTCACACCTTTGCGATCAGGACGACAAGATCTACGATATGGTTATGGGTTGAAGTCATTTCGATGACTTTGATTTTTGAGCCTCCATGAGTCCTCTTTTCCCTGTGTGTTCCTGAAGATCCACCTAGATCAATTAGAGCTTTGGATTCTAGGGTTTCACTACTCCAAACAGGGAATCGTGGAATTTTCGCTATAGCATTTTTTCTACGAAGTTTAAGAAGCTGAAATTAAAACCCAATTGATCTGAAATTACGACGAACCTTGAGTCCTAATTTTAGATCTTTTCTCACTATATTTTCAGATATAGGAACCAAGGAAGCTAGGGTTTTTCCAAGCTCCAGAATTATATCTCAAACATGTGACTTGGGGAATATCGTCATAACTTTCTCTCTAAGCATCAGATTGCAATTTCGTAAAAATTTACAGAAAGAGGACAACTGGTAGGTTTATGTGTACTAGTTTCAGGTCCTAAGGGAAAACCAGTGACGCGTGGAACTTCGTACAAGTTTGCTCTACTGAACTAGTATATAATCAGGTCATCGTGGGAGATTTGACATAACTATTCCTTGGAGAATCCAATCTTAATCAGACATGTGGGGTTGGAAAGAGGACTCAAAGGGATACCACAAGACATAATTTTATACCTTGGAGATATGAAATTATAGGGATACAATAGATTCAATATAGAGCTCCTAGAAAGTGAAAAAAAGTGTGTAGGTTTTTTTAAATTTAGTATAAGTTTGGTTTGAAAAATTAGTTTGAAGGAATCCAAAGGGCACAGTGAAGCGTAATTATCATTAATTGATGCCCCAAATAAAGAAAATGGAAACACCTAGTGATAAAACTAAAATCTCTAGCATGACTCATGAAGAAGAGGAAGAAATGCAACATGATATATCAAAATTACGAGACCAAGTGCAACAAAATTCACTCTCACAAAAAGTAACAGAAGCTAAGATGGATGGTTTAAAGAAAGGCGTGGAAGCTAAGATGGATGGTTTAAATAAAGGTGTGGAAGCTAAGATGAATGATGTGGAAGCTAATATGGATGGTATAGAAGAAAAACTTAAAGTAAACATGGAATATTTGAAGACAAATTTGACAAAGTTGCTACAAGAAATACTTACTAATGGTGAAAGGGTAGTAAAGGAAAATCATGATGAGAAAAACATAAATGTTAATCATGATTTCATAGACTTTAATGTTGGATTGAAGACCCACCATGTTCCAAAACTCGATATGAGGAAGTTTGATGACAAGGATCCCGTAACATGGATACTACCGATGGAGCAATATTTCGATCTCCATAATGTGCAAAACACACAAAAGTTACACATTGCAACTTTATATTTGGAACCAAATCAGTTTGTATGGTGTTGGTGGCTTTTCTCTCGTAAACAAATTGTCACTTGGGAATTTTTTATGGAAGAAATGATAGCATATTATGAGGATACAAAAAGCAACATATTTTTTAGCCAATTGATAAATATAAAAAGAAATGGTTCTGTTGATGGTGCTGGACATGCCAATAGGTCAAGGGGATCTCCCCGGTAAGAAGTACCAATTAGACCTCAGACCGTTTGGTGTAGGAGTCCCAATAGTGGGTCGTAAGGTAATGCCTTAACTACAATGTCGTACAGAGGCAAGTAAGATAACTCTGTCAGTAGCAAGGGTGTGACCGATGCAGTGATTCAAGGAAGGTTAATGAGAGGTTCTAACACTTCAAAGGGAGACGAAGGTGAAGGTGAGTTCCAGGTTGAAAGGGATCACTCCCAACTCGGCTAAGAACACACAACACAAAAGGACATGCACATATTCTGGTGGAGCAGTCGATTTGGATTTTACAATCACATCATACGAGGTAAGATAACGCGTACAACACTCACAGATCAGTTCAAGACAAGTGTGATGGTTGTTACAACAAGGTTCATGTGAAGAGTTTGTCTGATATCTGGCAGAGTTGTTGACATAGATGGTGACAACATTAACAACATATACAACACATTAACAACAAAATTCATATAATTACATACAAATCAGTTCACACACAAATACGTAAGTTAAAAAACATATATCACTAAGGCAACCAGAGCAGTCCAACTACAATAACAACATATGCATGAAAATGTGTTGGACCTTATTATATAAAGAAGTGTAAGTCACAATCATATAATACATCCATGTAAACCTGCTAGCCCCAACAGTGGAACGTTACAGCCACATTTTCCTGCTCCTCAAAAGAGATGAACTAGCTCCGTGCAGTGGAGAAGCCAAGGTGCATTACAATACTATCCAAGCTCTTTCCAAGATAGTCTTATAAAAAAATTGGTTGAACAAAAGCCTATACAATGAGTTATGAGGGACTATTTATAGAAAAGGGTGGGGTGACCCTTGACATTCCCCTTTGTGACTATTCAACTACCCTCATGACTCTTCACCTACTCTATGATTGTTACATCCACTCTTGACACTTTAAATACACTTGACATGACTCAACATTACAATGCACATGTACCCATGTGAGAAATGGCTTGAACAAGACAAACTAGACATCATTTTGACTTAGATAACTATAGAAGTCCAACTGCTCGACATCCTCATGCTGATCAATAGTAACATATTGATGCCAAGATTGGTAGTCCTTGATAGTGTCTGTGTGTTCTGCTGTGACATGTGCCTTGAACCTGAACTGTGCCTCCATAGCATTCAGGTACACTTCTCGGGCTCCCCTGTCCAACTCATCTGAAAGTATGTGCATCCTTATCCTCAATGTGGTCGAACCAGCAACATACTTGTGCATGATGTCTACACTGATAGGAAAGTCGAGGCTGGTGGTGATGTGCATCAACTCGTTGAAGTACAAATCAAGCTCCTGTTGGCCCTACTTCTTGGTCTTTTCCTTGGTGAGAGTCCCAAGTGATGGGATCGCATGTGTGTGCACCACAACCTCCATGCTCTTGAATACCCGTGCATGTAACACCTGTATGCTAGTGATGAGCTGTGGTAGGTCCTCATAGTTCTAGATCTGACTATGGATACATGCTTGCAGCTTGACCGCATTAGCCCTCATCATCTTTGGCAAGTGAAGTGGGTCTCCCTTGTACTTCATCTTCCAGGCTTGCATGTTATCAATGACAACATGTATGTTCTTCAAGATGCGTTCTCTTCTTGCACATCGATGCTACATGAACGACTTCTTAGTGCACGGTACCAAACTTGGAGTATAATGCTCGCATAATTGTGTCCAAAGACAATACTTCATCTGGTATTTCCTTCTTCAGTTCAACTCGGGCGGACATTGTCACCAAGTCTCCTCCCTGCTTGGTCACCTGTAGTTCCTTCACCATTCGCTCATTCTCAGCTATGAGGAAATGAACACTTGAGCTAGTGGATTCGGCATACACTCTAGTTGCATCGGCCAAAGCAGCTGGATGCT
>APFE030459122.1:0-10756 GCA_000404065.3 Pinus taeda | reverse complement strand
GTGAATTACCAGGTTACAGGCAAAGCACTTGTGCTGGAGACAATCATCAACTATGTGCAGTCCTTGCAGAGTCAAGTGGAGGTAAGAAATAACAGGTTACAATGGCCATCAATAAATTATTAAACATTCTCTAGGTTTGTGATTAGAATTTACTTATTTCCTCCCTGATATCAATATATGGAAACTTGTATTCCCCAGATTCTTTCAGGGAAGCTCACTTCTGTTCTTTCTCGCTATCATTTTGACCTTCCAGTCAATGGTCACCCAGCTAAAGAGGTGAGTTGTAATTATCAACCCCCGATTGCCTTGTTTTTCTAAGGTAGATATTTGCAATATTTATTACCGATCCATCCAATTTTGAAATTCACAACACTGGTCAAATGTAAAGCAGGTTGAGGACATTCATGGCAGCTTGATGTACTACAAACAGGATATATTGAAAGGATGTCAGTGACTGAAAATTATAGTTGAAATTTCTCTAATGATTTCAACCTTGAGGTGAACTATAATATTTCTTTGCAAGGCGTTCTGTTTAATATGTTCAAGATTTTAATCTAAGTATGTTCCAGCTTTGACTTATTGTTTTGACACAACATTATATTATATGCTATTTTTGGAAATTTAATTCATGGACATTTCATTGACTTCATTCCTTGAAGCGTTCTTACGATTCGTTTTAAGAATGTGATTCAATATATGTTAATTAGAATTAGATTTATCTGAACCTAGGATCAATTTTTTTAAATATATAACAAATAATATAGATAGTAACAAGTTATTTATTTCTACTATGCAATTCAATAAAACGAATATGTTTACATTCTATGATGATAAACCTTGTAACAATCCAACATTTCTGTTGACTGTTATTATTGAAAATTGATCTGAATAACCAAAAATTCTAATTGAAATGTCTATAATGATTTTCACTTTGGTGTGATCTTTAATATCTCTTTCCAAGTCCTTACACAGATTCTTTTGTGTTCGATAAATATGCTGGAGATTTTAATTGAAGTTCTGATACCTGAGGTTATATCTATAGAAGTTTCATTATTTCCATTGTCATGTGAGGTTTACATATATCATATTATACAATATGTTAAAACAATTTGTTTAGAATTTTTCTCTCTTGTTTTTAGAATTCTCTTCCAAACTTACGGTAGGATTTGTTTTATCGTATTTAAAAGTATCTGCTTAGTAGTTCTATCTTTGTTCAAAATTTTGTTTCATTTGGGCATGACAAAACTGATTGCAGGCATGTACATGAATGAGTTTCCAGTTAGGCTTTTACCTATACACAAAATATGCTCTGAATAGACTTTATCATTATAAAATGTGTGTGTTTTCACAACAAATTTTAACCTTCTACCCCTACACCAAAATAGCTTCGCATAGGCTCAGATTATTATAGAATTGTGTGATTTTAACCAATCATTTATATTTGAATATTTGCATTGTTTAGCTGGATATTTGCATTGTTTAGCTGGGTCTTTACACCTGAGCTTATGTCCATAGTAGATAAGGTTACTTTCTTCACGCACATCGAATGCATGCACAAAAGTTGAAATTGAAACTTTGTATTGATGCATGCACAGAAATTGCAATTATAGCTTTGTATTGAGCTTTGTATTGTAAAGGTGCCGTGAACGGTCACATTCTGCCTCATGTTTGACCACTGTTTGGGTTTGTTGAATTGACTGATAAAAGCAATAGAATGGGGGGGAGGTCAAAAAAAGTTAATGAGAGATCAGCTCTTTATACGCGTGTGATCTCTTTATACGCGTGGCGTTTCATTGGATGACCGAACTCACAAAGAGGACAGAGGCAATGTTCATTGAGGGAATTATTAAAAATTAAAGGAGGAATAACAGAATAACAAGTTACAGGCATATAAAAAAATTATCTATATAATATTTAATCATTATTAGTTTAGATTTATTTTAATTTTGAATTATCAAATCTCTTGACTGGTAAAAATCATTTTTAATTCAAAATTTGAAGAAAAATTTGCAGCAAGAAAGATTTGGTTTCATTAGAAATTAAAAATAAAGCGATTTGCGTAATTTAGATTATTTACTTTTTTATTTATTATTATTATTTCTTATTTTTAATTATTATTATTATTTATTATTATGGTATTTGAGAGAAAATTTTAGGTTAATTAATTATAATTATTAATTGATTTTTACTCTATTGATTTTATTTTATATGTTTTATGGTAATATGACCGGTTCAAGTTTTACATTAACATAACCCTATAATATCAAGTTAATTTTTTGTTAAATGGCTTATATGTTAATAGTTGTCATTTTTAAACATTTCAAAATGTAGTTTTCTAAGTTTTTAAATAGTATTTATTATGTTAAATATCATGAGTTACTAACATTATAGATATTTTTAAAAATTTAAAGTTATCTTAATTATTTTAGGACCAATTTAAAATAAGTGTGACATTCTCCATTCTAAATTTGATATAAGATAAATACTATCAGCTTCAAAGTTTATAAATCATCTATACGATAACACAACATGCCCTCAACCCCAAAACTCACAATCTAGGTCTATCACTAGGCTTTAGATTGTAAAAAATTTAAACTAGGGGCATGTTTGCCTAAATAGATGTTAGATTCATATCTCTATTTACATGTGATAAAATACAACTCCATAAAAAATGATTACAACTATACACCCCACCAAGTGATGTTTGAAGTGTCACACAATGAACCATACAAGTACTTCCTAACCAAGTATTTTAGATGTTATGTTTTGTGAGTTTCCACTAGCGCTCCTCTTCCATATGTCATTCACCATGGTTCATAAACCCATGAAGATCACTTTAATATGTATGAATGAGCCTATTATCTACCCATATCTTCTACTTCCACATGAACCCTACCATAGCTAGCACTCATGCCCATTTTACAAGGTGTGGTCTTTACCTTCTAACCTACATCGTATCAACCTCGGAACCAAAACTTTAATGCAATAGCAATATTTATATCTGATCATATGCCCATTTCCATAAGCAGGTACTTTATTGGGACTTTGAGTATCATTCCTAGCGACTACTAGTTCCTTTGGATGCTAGCCTACAAAATTCACCCTTGCACTACTAGCACTCTTTTTAGCACCTCTAAAATCTCCTTCCACACAGTATAACACAAACAACTCATAGGCAACTCCCAATTGAAAACCCCAAAGAAACATGATATTTAGAGGGCCCTTGTAAACAATCACCACTACTACCGCTTGAAACGATTGATATTGGTACTAGAGCTATTGCTTATTCTTATGGCACCATAATAACCATGTGAAATTGGGCTACTTTTCATAGACAAATGCCTAATAAGAATAGCCCTTGGTGAAGATAAACCTCCCATGGTCAAACTCAACACTAGACTTGAACCAATTCATCCACTCTATCAAAATCTTCGATTGTTCATTATTTTCATCTAATTTTGTCTCATAACACTTGCTAATGATATAGGCCACCTACTTCTAGTTTCAAATACACAAATTTCCCCAATTTAGTGTTACATATTTCTGATTGTAGACATCCAAAATGGATCCAATGGCCCTATCACAGCCATGGTTAGACTACTCTCCCTAAGATTTCAAATCTACAGAACTCTGATACCACACGTTAAAAACTAAAAGAGAAAGATCACAACAAGAAGTGTACACATAAAGTACAAATTTATCATGGAAACCCTTATTTTTAAACTAGCATCAAATAGACAAGTATTAGCCTTAACAAAAATGTTGAAACCACATCGAGGAAAACCACTTGAGACATCTCACAATGGGGTTCTTCAAGTCTTTAAATATGATTCATCACATCTAATCATGGTTATCAAAGCAATGGACTCTTAAACTACCATTTATAAACCCATTAATAATTAATTGAGTGTTATTTTAACTACTAAGTTAGAATTAACCCAACACTAATAAAAGTAACTTAAGATTAAATTTCACAAAATTGTGGTTTTTTAAATTCCCCATCAATATGCATTTATGAAGATTTCCCACTTGCCATGTGAGGTCAATATCATGTATTTACTTCCATCATTTAATTATGCACTACTCGAATTTAAACTCACTATGTTGGTGTTTTCATGCCCAAATCCTAGAATTTTGCATTCTACTCTCTCCACCTTCTCATACTTATGTTTACACTAGATTTTTCTAGAGAGGCATTAACCTCTTATCATCATTATAAATTGGCTAATAGAAGGTATAATTTCACTACATATATTCTCATATATGGAAGCAACTATGTACTTTAGTCAATTTAGATTAAGTGCATTTATTATGGTGTATCAATTATGTGCCTTGTCTAAGAACATTAATTATGTATCACCTATCGTGCACCACTTATGTGCATCAATGTGTATGTCTTGATGATCATGGTTCATTGTTTACATGCACCACTTATGTGCATCAATGTGTATGTCTTGATGATCATGGTTCATTGCTTACATGCATCACTTATGTATTGTTAGATAAGTTGCATCATTTACGTGTTGTTAGATAAAGTGCATCGCTTATATGTGGCACCTAATATGTTGTACAATTGCTCGAGTGTGCTTTACTTCAATGCATTGATGCTTAACTATGTCATTTACAACAGTTATCTTACATGGCATGTTGAGTATGTGTCTCACTTTGAAAAGTATCATTTATATGTACATTTCTTATAGGGTGTCACTTAATTATGTCACTTATGAGAGTCTCCTATGGTGTGTTGGCTATATATTAGTCACAAGAGTATATACAGCTTGAGTGGGCCTAATGGTTAAGAGCATGTGTTTCCTCCTAAGAGGTCATAGGTTCAAAACCAGAGGGGGGTAGAGTATGTATGCCTTCGTAGACTTAGCAGTCAAATCGCTGCACGGAGGTGGGTCCCTTGTCCTACAAACAAGGGGGTCTCATACACCAATTTGGTGTCTGGCTTGGCTGTGACCTTAAAAATGGATATTATTATTATTATTATTATAAACAATAGGCAGCTACGATTACTATAAAAAATACTACTCATTTACATAACCATGAAATGGCAAATGGCAAAGCAGCTATAGCCACATTACAACTTAGACTGTGCATGTGGACTCTACATACGACTTCTAACCCAGATCAACTATATTTATATAAAATGATTAAGTCGGTTAAGGCCTCTTCATGCTAGAAGGGTCATGGCAATGGTGTCCATTCGGAATTGAAAAGGTTAAGGCGATTGCACCCCTTCGAAGATCAACAGGGTAAAGGGTGTTCGATGAGGCGATGTGCCGGCGGTGGCGAGCATCAGTGAAATGACAGACGTAATTATTTTAAAGACTCCCCCTTAATTAAGAATCACAACTTAACTATGACTCAACATAACTTAAACAATGACTCAAAACTTTGATATCAACACTTGCTATGGATTTCTTTTTCTGTTTCTTCCAGATTTTGTATCCTCTGAATAGTTTCATCTTTGCATTTTTTCTAAAGGGTCCATGTTGATGGTGCTATTCTATCTCCACCATAAGATAGTGATGGAGCTTCTCTTTTCTTGATTGAATATTAACATTCTTTATATTCAATATTGTGGCAGGTTCTTGGGACTTATACTTATCCTTAATGCTTGAAATTTCTTCTTTTATTGCTTATTCTTGACTGTCAATACACTTAAAAGCAATGTTAGATTTATATAAAATATCATAAAAAGAACCATATTGATTCTTTCCACCCTGCTCTTTTGAAAGGGTTTTCTTTCTTTCATCTTTCTCTCCGAATCTTTATACTCAGTTCCATATGGCTCACCAACTTGATCTTCAAGCTGAACTACCGTTCCATTGAGCGGTTTATCTATGAGTTTCTTTTCGAGTTTATCTATGAGTTCATTTTCCTGCAACACTTGGAACCAATCTTCACTTGAAAAAGTTTCATCATGGTATATCACTTTCACTTCTTCAATTATGTCATCCATGAGTTCTCTAAGCAACACGAACTCCAGCACTTAGGCTCTGATTTACGGCTTCATACTTAGCCTCACCTTTTTCGCAAACTCGAACACACTCACAACTCCAGTCAGCTTCAACAGTGATAACACACACCAAATCTTGCACAAGAGGTCTCTATCAAGAACACACAAGCTTCTTCCCAAAAACTTCAAACAACAATCAACGCACTGCTTTGACAACAATGTAATACTCAGTTACGACCTTTCTTCAACAGCCACGTTTTCTTCACAATTCCAGTCGGCAATTTCCAACAAGCGGGTCAATCTGCACAACCTCTTTGTCACACAACACTCAACACATTCTTCAATCTTCAATGCGAGTTCTCACACCATGTGGATCAAGCACGGAAACTCCACGTTGTTCACAACGCCTACGAGTTGTCCAGGCAGCTTCTTCTCACACGGGCCGCTTGCTCTTCAGGCTTGCAACTCTACCACACCACCGATCTCTAGCTGGCAAAACTTTGATGCTGGCTACTTCACAAATGGGCTGAACATGCAGGTTCAACGCTCTTTCCAAACGGACTCTAAATTTCTCGTCCTTTGCTGCGTTCTTCTTCACAACGCAGCCTCTCGAAATCAACCTCGCTCCTCTTCTGGACTCACTTCATGCGATCAGCTCTACGTTGCACAGTTCACTAGTCGACACCTCAATTTTCAGCATATACAGGAATTCTTGTGAACTCGAATTTTTCGAGCAGGTTATTGTCCTTCGTCCGCGCCCACTCACCTTCATATACTTGAATTAAAACCTCAGGCTTAACAACATGACATCTTGCAACAGCAGGTCCTTCTCACGCACAACCTCGAATTTGACAGCAGCAGCTCTTCTTTCCTCATACACTACAATTTTTTTTATACAGAGATTATGGGTAGTGTGACTTCACAACCATTTCACTCACTCGGCACTCTGCTATCCCTTTGCAGGTTCAAGACAATATTAGTCACGCTCAACACTCCAATACTAGTTGAAGTACAGGACACCAGTCAGCGGTGACTTCAATTCCTTCAATTCCAATTGAAGGATTCAGAGTTGACCTTCTGTAAATTAATATTTGGTTGTGTGTTATTTTAACAGCAGTAGCTGTGATCTTCTCTTGTTGCTAATGCTTCCGCTCTTTATTCTGAATTCCTTCACAACTGTCATTTTTGTTGAAGGAATATTTGCTGAAGATCACTTGATATTGGAATTCAAATGGCCTCCATTGGATATATGCACTTCACTTACGGAAACAAAATAGATTCCATTGTATCATTCATTATATAGGGATTTGAGCTAGTGATGGGTGGGTGCGTAAGCTACTCCGTACCCAATCTTGCCTTTTCTCTTACATATTCTATTTTTTCATATCATATTATATTATAGGTTAAAACAATTTGTTTAGAATTTTGCTCTTTTGTTTTAGAATTCTCTTCCAAACTTACTGTCGGAAATCTTTGTTTTATCGTAGTTAAATGTATCTGCTTAGTGGTTCTATGTTTGTTCAGGATTTCGTTTCATTTGGACATGATAAAGTGATTGCAGTCTTGTAGATGTTCTTATGCATTACGAAGGCTTCATTGAGTGAGTTCCCAGTTAGGCTTTTACATATACACCAAAATTGCTCTCAATAGACTTTATAATTATAAATTGTGTTTGCTTTCACATCCAATTTTAGCCTTCTACCCCTACACCAAAATAGCTATGAATAGGCTCAGATAATCATAGAATTGTGTGATTTTAACCAACCATTTATATTTGAATATTTGCATCGTTTTGCTGGGTCCTACACCTAAGCTGGGATTTTACACCTGAGGTTATGTCCATAGTAGATACGGGTAACTTTCTTCACGCACATCGGAGGCATGCACAAAAGTTGCAATTGAAACTTTGTATTGATGCATGCAGAGAAATTGCAATTATAGCTTTGTATTGAGCTTTTCCTTGGGTTTTTACCCGTAAACTTATATTGAAAGAAGATTTGGTAAACTTTGCTCCATATACATTGGAGACACTCAGGGTTTTACTTATACCGCCAAAAAGTTTTGAATAGACAACAATAATTATAAAACATGTTTGAACAAACTCCAATAATTATAAAATGTATGGCGTTTTTAACAAATTCTGAAAAGTTTTGAATAGACACCAATATTTATAAAACATGTTTGAACAAACTCCAATAATTATAAAATGTATGGCGTTTTGAACAAATTCTTACCATTTGTATTTGAATAGACTTGTATTCATCTCTGGAATTGAGATAATGCTTTAATGTGTTCGTGGAATTCATCAATAACACTCAAATATGAACCAGATTTCCGACCATCTCTTATGTCAAACACCAAGAGCATGAATGGCCCAATCGATGTGGGAAGACTAATTAGTGTCTGCAATCGGGGTGCAAATTCCATGTTTATGTCATATGCTGTGCTTTCAAGATTATCATTGCATCAATTGACCAATTATAAGGTCTACTCAACAACTTGAGTCCATTAATGTAGATACTATCAATTTTGCAAATACGTTTTTCTTATGAACATTTAAAGTAACTACATTCTTGGAGATTGGAAATTCGTTTGCGTGACGAACATTCTCCGAAGTTATGTTTCAGGAGATTGGAATTGCGTTCTAGTAAAATTAGCATACATCTATGAGATTTTGTTTTTTAATATATATATATATTTAATATAATATATATATTTATATATATGATTATCAAGTTATTAAATATAAGATTTTAACTTTTAGTTAATATTTAAATTGTTTATAATATTTCGTGTATTTTTAATTATTTATATAAATTTATATCATCTAATATAAATTCTTATTTTGAGCTTACTTTTTCTTAAAAAAAAAAAAATATTTTTAAAAAAACAACAATTTACCCATCCTAAACTGTAAAATGAAGTGTGCTCAATTAAACTACATACATTTTTTATTATAAATTCGTAGGGATATCTAACCTAAGACCAAGACAATGTATCTATTAAAACATGTGTACGCAAGATCAAGCATAGCGGCATCCTAAAATACAACTATATGTTAATATCTTAGAAAATAGTAAAACACGAGGTATCTCAACATTTTTTCATTTCAGTGTCACATTATTTTTCCTCATTCCAGCGTCGCAATGAGAAAGGAAACATAGAGTAGAAGAAATATATAAACATTTTAGAAAAACAATACGCTGCAGCCGCTGGATAACATCCTAACGAATGGAGAACCAACCCAATTGGCGAGCATTACACAATAATCTCTGAGATCAAAAGGACGAAGACAATTTCATTTCTCACGGACATCATTAAAGTTTTGGTTCACCATATTTATCGAACACAGAAGAGTCCGTGTAAGACCTTGTAATGAGATATTACATATCACGTCAAGCTGAAAATAACTAGAAACATCTCAATTAGGATTTTCGATCGTCTACATACTTTCAATTCATTTACCAGTAATAACAGTCCACTGATCATCATATGATATAAAGTATCCATTTCACTGTATTTATTGGCATCGACATCCAATACAGTGAAATGAATATGCTGTTTATATTGTTTGTAGTAGATGAAGGTGCCACCAACGGTCACATTCTGCGTCATGTTTGACCACTGTTTGGGTTTGTTGAATTGGCTGGTCAAAGCAATACAATGGGGCGAGATAAATAAGTTAATCAGATCAAATCAGCTCTTTATACACGTGTGATCTCTTTATATGCGTGGCGTTTAATGGAGGACCAAACTCACAAAGAGGACCGAGGCAATGTTCATTGAGGGAATTACCAAAAATTAGAGGAATAACAAAATAACAAGCTATAGGGATATAAAAATATTATTTTTATTTTTAAGATAATATTTAATTAATTATTATTATTAGATTTATTTTAATTTCAATTTACCAAATTATATCATTAAATTTATATATTGAATTTGTAAATTTTATGCAGCTTAAAATTTTGAAGAAATATTTGAGGCCTTTAATTTTTAAAATTTGAAATAATTGTTTGCACCAAATTTGAAGAAATGTTTGCACTAAAGAGTTTGATCATCTTATTATTGATAGATTGTAAATGAAATAAATTATAAATTTATAATTTTAATTATTATATTTATTTTTTCTGTTTTATTTATTATTGATAATTTGAGTGGGTTAAATTTATTTATTTATAATTATAATTTTATTTTATTTTTTATTAATTTTATTTTTAATTTTATTTTACTTTTAATAACATAACCTTACCAACCTAGATCTTAATCTAGATCTATCAGCACATCCATCTCTCAATGTGCAAACCTTCCTTTTTGAGTGCAAAACTTGAGGAAAGTTTGCACCCTTGAGAATTTGATCCCTCTGGAGGCTTGATAGATTGGGTAAGATGGATTCTGGCTGGTTATATATTATTATTATATAATATCTATATTTGTATCTATGTGTCTCTTTCATATTCCCTTTCTCTATCTCACCCCCCAAACATACAAACTCTCTCTCCCTCCCTCTTCCTCTCTACTTCTCTCTCTTCCCTCTCTCTCTCCTCTCTCCCTCACTCTCTCTCCATAGTTACCTTGTCACTTCCTCTATCTATACCTTTCTCCCTCTATGCCTTTCTTCTTCCTTCCCTATCTCCCCCACTCCAACTTCATCTCTCTCCTCTCTCTTGAGTTCTCTCTCTCCCTTTCTCTCCCACCTCCCTCTATCTCCCCCCACCCATCACTCTCTCTCTATCTCTATCTCTCTCTCTCCTCCATATCTATGCCTCCCTCTCTCTCTCTTGCCCTTCT
>APFE030459117.1:0-56561 GCA_000404065.3 Pinus taeda | reverse complement strand
CAGCTCAAAAAAGATAGAAAAAGATAGATCAACGCCTTAGAATTCAGGCCTCTTCGAGGGGCAACCTCCTTTACATTACATAAATGAACAATTCTTGGATGATTCAAATGAAAAAACCTCCTTTCTATATATAGGAGTCTAAGGAGTCACAATATAAACCAGCGGACCTAACAATAATAATATAAAGCCACAAAAATAACAATAGAGGGATTCTATGGGGCACAGTAATAATAATATGGGGGCAATACGGGCACAACAATATTAATAAGGGGTATAACTACAATAGTAATGGGGTAATCACTAGTATTATAGGGACCCAACAAGAAGTAATACATTGAGGTCTCTAAATCAAAGAAGAGAAGAAGATGTTTTAAAAAATGTTTAAATCAAAGAACAAACATATGGATAAGGGAGCAAGAGAAGAAGGAATAATGTGATCTAGATCTACGTGTTCAAAACAAAGATAGAAAACGGTATATAGATAGTGAATGTTCAAGGCATGTGACAAGAGATCAAACTAATTTTCTCTCTCTAAAATAAGTTAAAAGAGGAAGAATTTCCATGGGGAATAATGATTTAGGAAGGATAATTGGAAAAGTCGTAGTTAATCTTGATGATCGAAGGACAAAAACTCAGAATGTTGTATTAGTCAAAGGTCTAAAGAAAAATCTAATGAGTGCAAGTAAAATGGTTGATCAAGGATGTGATCTCACATTCAATTCTAAAGGATGTTAAATAAGAAATTTAAGCTCTGGAAGATTGGTAGAAAATGGAATCAGGTATCCAAACAATGCATATGTTTTCAATGAAATTTAAAGAAATAAAAATTTCCGTGTGGGAGTAATATCCCTAAAAACCCATTAGCAAAAGACAAATATAAGATAAGTGAGAGACTACAAGAAGTTGCATTAAGAAGATGGTAAATTTTAAGAGTGGGTTATAGGAGAAGTACAACGAAATGGAAAGTTTGCAAGATATGAATTAGTAGTTGAAAGTGAAGTGAATGGTGAAATTCAATTGGTAAGAAAAGAAAAAGGGGGAGAGTTTCAAATAAGGAGAAGCATCAAGTTAAGGGAAGTATCATTTTGATGTTAAAAGAGTTAGTTTAGAGACTAAATGAAGCATAAGCCGAAGGGCAGCAGTCCCAAAAAGAATAAATAAATGGAAGTTCAAACATAAGGGATAGAAAGACATCCAGAGGAAATGTTACATCCAGGGACAGAAAGACACAGTTTTGATGTGAGAAGCCTAGTTGCAGTTACTAAGAGAATTTGCAAGCAGAGGAAGAGTTTTATACACTAAGAACATTTATATATCAAAGAAGAGTTAAATATAATGATAAGAACAATTTCAGTGGGAGCATACCTTTTCCATTGATGCAAAAGGGGTATAAGCTACAAGTGCGATGAGAATCACAGACAAAGGGAGTTCTACATTATTATTGTAGAATTGACTAAGGGTTGCCATCAATGCCAAAGCGGTATATTGTTGGAAATATTGTTTTCATTGATATCAAAGACAAGGGGAGACAACTTGTTTCTAAGACAAATATTGGAAAATGAATATTGTTGGAAATAATTTTTTTGACTTTTGATGCCCCACTTGGATGCCCTATCTTTGGATAAATTTTACTCTAATTACTTACCTCAAATTGAATCATATGATATATTGTTGAAAAGTGTATTCTCAACCTTTCCAATATTATATGATACTCCCTCTAGCTCCACAAGAATGAAGATATATGAAATATTTGGTTAGGATGGCCCAACCAAAGCACAAGTAGGTAGACCCAACCATTTTTACAAGTTGGCCCCATTAATGAATGCATAAACAATATAAATAAAGGGAACATGAGTGTATTTTAACATTAATATATGATAATAGGTATGTGAGGTCGCAAGAGAAACTGAGGAATATTTGTTTGGGTGACTCTTGGAGTCTAAAGGTGTAAGAAAAAAATTGATTTATGGGGTGAACGAGTCATCTTCGAATTTTCACTATAATTTTCTTTTGGGATATTTCAGAATATGAAACTATAAGATTAAAAATAGAATATCATCACATACTATTGGCTTATATGGTCTTGACCCAGGTTCGAGAGAATTATTTAGCCAAAAAAATCCCGCAGCTACTGGCCCTTTCGGAAACAACCCGCGAAGTGCGGACTGAAGTCTCACCCGAGGTAGCAAGGTAGGGTGCTAGAACCAGGTTTCCACACCCTGGGGATGTCTTGGATGTGGTTTGGGCTCGCACACTATTCTGCAGCCTCACGCTATGCCAAATCCGCACAGATCATAATACCCTTATCACGCTTATTACAGATGAAATCATTTATTATTGGTTTGATCTAGTTAAAATGGTCTCTAAGCAAACATTTATTACTTTTGGTTACTTTGCACATCAAGATTAATCCAGTTCACATGAATTAAATCGCAGAAAATGCAGAAATCATAACAATTCATTTATCATAAAAGAGTACAGTCGCAATCAACACAGAATTCAGAAGAAACTTATCTTTATTATCAATTTCCAACAATACATCCAGATCCACCTTGCACACTCAGCTAAAGGGGTCCATGCACACAGCTGTAGACTTCCAAGCCTCTACACACACAGCTGTAGAGTCTCTACCTTCTACCCTACTCCATCGACTCGAACTTACAGACGCTTTCAAGTTATTTCCTTTCAGAACCCATTACATTCCATCTTTTTCAGAACTACTTTCCCTCACAGAGCCCCACTCTATTTATACTTTCCCTTGGCCCACGAACTCCCCGCGGGTTGACTCTATTACTATTTCTTTAAATTATTTTTGGGCAGACTACCCTTTGACTCAACCTACTATAGTTCACACTCCACGCTTTCCTTGGAGTCTTTTACCCTAATATTACCCAAAATTTCGGGCTTCGTACCCCATACTCATTCCGCGAGGCTTGCACTACCCAACAGTCACCCAACACAATCACCGTGACTCATCCTAAATCACTTACTGACGTGGCTAGATGCTCAGTCTTGGCTTCGTGGGTCACCTTTCGTTGAGTGGCACTCATCATCCTGTTGCTCCTACTTTGTCTCCTGTAACGCTTTTCCGTCTTTAGTGTTTCTACCCTATCTTCGCAACTGATGATGCTCATTCTTCTCTGCTTGGTTAAGACAGAACACCCCCTCCGAGGATGTTAGCATGAGTAGGGGAGCCACATACAAGACCTCCTGGTACCACCGTAGTCTTTTTTGACTGACATATCTTCTCTTTGCACCGTCTTCTGCAACCTATGTTGTAATTTTGCAAGACTCTGGCTGTTGTCTGCTGGATCCCACTCATCGAGAACCATCAAAGGCAACTTATTGACTACATCATCACCTACAGTCACTGTTTGTCCATCCTTTTGTTGTTCTGTTGTAACGCGCCATCCTGCACCTAGGCGGGGCGATGGCATCCGGACCAATTCTACTTCGCATTCCCTATTTTCCAGTACATCCCCTACTAGTAATATTGCATCCTACGGGATACCCGTGGCTAGAAATACCAGACTCCTTAGAGAGTCCTGCCCCCCCATTTGGATAGATTACTACCTTCGAGAGCTTACTGGGTGCAGAGATGCTAAACAGCTCCATCTGTATTTCCAAAGCGTAGGTTTCCTAGCGGATTCCCCATGGTGATTTATAACCCATGCGAACTTCAAATTCCTAGATTGTCGCTCGCTCCAGCTCGTGTAACCTTCCCGTGTGAAATCTGTGGTCGATCATTTCATATCTGGTTTGTACTATGGGTCTTAATTTCCCACCACCCACTCCCTTCTGCCATAATGCATCCATCTTGTCATGAACAGTGGTATTAACGGTCATCATTCCTTGGAGCGGCGCACCCACGTGGCTTTGTCCACGGAACCACGCTCCTGATTGTTGGCCAATTGTACACGTACCCTGATATTGACGCATCCTTTCCCCATACTGCTTTATCATTCCTCGCTCTCTTTCAACTGGTCGGAGTGGTGAAACTCTATGTGGAATGGTTAGTCAAGCGATCGGCCTGCCCACATAGAGCTTCAGGCAACTGCCATTCACTCTTTTCGGGAAGAGGTCTTCGTTGAGCTTAGCTAGCTGAACTGTGCCCCCATCAGTAACTTATTTAACGACATAAGGCCCCAACCAATGCATACAGAGTTTACCTGGGAATTTTTCAAACTTATTCTCATATAATAATACGAGGTCATCCTTCTTGAATGTGCACACCTTGATATGGCGATCATGCCATGCTTTCTCATGCTATTTTTGTACCTGTTGATGAAATCGCACCAGAAATCGTTCTTCATCCAGTTCGTCGAGTTGCATGAGCCTTTCCTCCAATGTCCCATGATTTTCCATTCCTGTAGCTGCTGCAATCCATAGGCTAGGCACGATATATTCCATAGGAATCACAGCCTCCTTACCATAGACTAGTCGAAACGGTGTTTGGCCTATCAACTTTTTGCACGTGGTTTGGTATGCCCATAGCACAGCAAGGATGCGCAAGTCCCAATCATTCTGTTGCTCACTGGTGATCTTAGTGAGCACGGTTTCCAAACTTTTGTTGAATGCCTCAACAGCCCCATTTGCTTGCGGATGGTATGGTGTGCTCTATTGGTGATATATTTGGAATTCCTCAGTGAGCGTGCTGATGGTTTCGTTCAAAAAATGTGTTCCTCAATCACTCATGAGAATCTTAGGACACCAAAACCTGGTCAACACATTCTCGAACATGAAATTTTCCACAATTGCGGCTGTGCAATCCTTAACTAGCTATTTTTCTACCCATCATGTCAAGTATTCAGTAGCAGTGATGATATAGCACGCACCTGTCTTCACTCGTGGTTCAATAGGCCCGACTAAGTCGATCGCCCATTTCTCAAATGGTTGTAGGGTTACCTGTGGCTAAAGTGCATTCCATCCCTTCGTGACGGCTTACCTATTTGTTGGCATACATCACAGGCCTGACATTATGCTTTTGAATCTTGATGTAGGGTGGGCCACCATAATCCAGTGTGAAGAACCTTCTGGGCTATGGTGCAGCCCGCATAATGTCCGCCAGAAACCCCTCCATGTGCTTCGACAAGGATCTGTTCCGCTCAAACTCTGGTACACATCAGCGTAATCTCATCATGGCCCATCTTGTAGAGATGGCCAACAATCACAGTGAAATATGCTTCTCGTGTCACCAATTCCTTCTTTTGTTGCACAGAATACCCCTGCGGTGCAATGGCGGTAGTCAAAAAATAGATTGTATCTTCAAAGTGGCAATTCGCAATGTGCACTGCATACAACTGGGCATCTAGGAGTCCTTCTTCTAGGTTTGTGTTTTCCTCGCCTATCTCAATCCAGGATAAGTGGTCTGGACCTGCATTTAGACATACTGGCCTTACAACAACCTCAAAATCATATTCCTAAAACAACAGCAACCATTAACAGATGTTCCCCCCCAAACACAGGCTTATTCACTAGGTATTTTAGCACAGAGTGATAAGTATACATCTTAAAATTTCCTCCAAGAAAATAGTGATGATACTTCTGGAGTGCGTACACCATCACGAATCCCTCTCGCTCAATAGTAGAGTGATTTTTCTCGACTTTTGACAACCTTCGACTTGCAAATGTAAACGGATGGTCAACTCCCTCCACGCCTTCCTAAGTATTGCTCCTAACGCGAGACACAACACATCGACATGCACGTGGAACTCCACATCCCATTTTGGAAAGATCAAGATAGGGACAAATGCCATTTTTTCCTTCAGCAATTCCAGGCTTTTGTTACATTCCTCATTCCAGCAATACGTGGCATCCTTTTTTAACAATTGTTCCATTAGAGTCGTGATCTGGGCATAACCTTTTATGAACTTTCGATAGTACCCCATGTGTCCCAGCATAGTGCGGAGATATTTGACACTATGCGGTGCTTGCAAACCTAATATGACAATGATCTTTGCCAAATCCACCATCAGGCCTTTCCTACAAACTATGTGACCCAACAAGTTCTCGAAAGGAATAAGGAATGTACACTTCTTTAGATTGAGTGCAATCTAGTGTCGACGGCAGGTATCTAGCATTAATCGTAAGCTCTCAATATGTTTCTTAACCAGGCCAAAGACGGTCCAATCGTCAATATAGACTTCTAAGAATTTATTTATGAATTCCTTGAATGCAGTTACCACAATGCATGAAAATATTTTCAGCGTGTTGTTCATCCCAAATGGCATCATTGTATTCTGAAAGCAAACCCATTGCATAGCAAACGTTGTCTTGCTTTGATCCTTTGGCGCGATCTTGATCTAATGGTATCTAGAGAACCCATCTGTGAAGGAATACGCTTCCTGCCCACCCACATTTTCTAAGACTTCATTGATAAAAGGTGTGGGAAATGGATCATTAACACTCAATTGAGTTTTCATAGATCCACATAGAAGTAGACCTCACCCTTTTGTTTCTTCTCCTATACCACCATCGGACTTACCCAATTAGACTTCTCGATTGGTTCAATGATCCCGGCTGCCAACATCTTGTCCGCCTCTTCTCGTACTTTTGCTTTGTATTTTGGATTTAATTGGTAAGGTCACTACTTTACTGGCTTCGTGTCAGGCTTCAAGGTTATCTACATCATTCCTAGTTCGACCCGAATCACTTTCAGCTCTGTAATCTTAGTAGGGGAGAGGTCTTGATACTCCCTGAGTAGCTCGACGACCTTTTCCATGGTAGCGTCATCCCAGTAATCCCCAAGCGTAGCATACTTCAGTTCTTCCTCTATTTCGATATTTACTTGCTTCATTTTTAATGGCAATGTGACGTCTGGATCTTCTATTTCGGGGCCACGCACTTCTCGAATTCCTTAAGATTATGGTATATTGATGTTGTGCGGATCATCCTCGTCCCCTTTTGCTTTTACATTGTAACATTCCAAGGCCCGACTCAACTGTCACGACTAGTCTGGTTGCACGACTTCTTTTGACTAAAGCGGCAACGTGAAAATTGCAATATTTACTAGCTTTAATGCATCATCCACTATATCCATCCATTGATCCTCAAAAATAAATGTTGACAGAAACCTTTCGCGTAAGATATCCCACTCACCTGTGCCACGTCGGAGCTCTGTTTCAGTATACCAATTCCTTGGGATGACATCTAAGGTATGATAAAATAGGTGCACCCATTCTGGTTGTGGCTCTTAGCCATAGGCTTTGGTCCATTTTCTCAAATGTATGTGCGGATTTTCTCGTCCATCATATTTCTCCTTTAGTTGGAGTGCTGACTTCCCACATCGTATCTACATCATGTGCTTACAGCTTTTTCAATCTGCGAAAGTACCTACATGGTTACCCCACCATCTCACTGGTATCGCGTGCAAAGCCCATTTGAGTGCATCAAATCACTGGTACTCTGGTGCTGTGCTCTCAAACTTCTCTAGGAATACATTTACTACTATGAGCCAGTCATATACTGGCAGCTCACAGTCCTGAGCTTTAATGCAATATACGGATTTTGTCAGCATATTGCAGCTTGAAGTAGTTGCCTCGTTCATTCTGTTCCACCATTTCTCATCTTCTTCTTCCGAATGATTGGTGTATGGTTCTGCGTAACCCTGTGAAATTCTCCCTTCCTCCATTACCTTACCCTTTATTGGCCATTGTGCAGCAATTTGGTAGATACAATCCAAGGCTTTGTCCTGCTCTTCATCACGCACAGGTTCTGTGTAGTGGGGTCCCTTGATTTTATCTAGCGAAACAACTATGTGGCACGACTTTTTCTAAAATATCATCTCCTTGTGCTTGAAATTAATAATCCCATTCATGTCAATGGCCTAGTCTATTCCCAACAACACGGCGTACGGGATTTTCTCGTCCACTATCTCAATAACTTCGAAATCTGTTCTAGTGCTTGTGCCATCCAGGTCTATGGTGATTCCTTGCAGCCTACCCAGGCGCAATATTTTCTGCTGATTTGCCATCCGTAATTGGATCGGAGACAAATGGAGTGGGGGCTTGCTGATACGCTCCCACATCTACTTAGGCAAGACGTTTGCATCCAAAACAAGGTCTAGAATGACCTGAACCATCTCATAGTCACCAACCTGCACTGTTAACCGCATTTATTGTCCATTTCATGATGTATGGCTCCGCATTCATCAGACTATGCGAGGTTCTCCCCATCCTGCATATTTGTTAATTACCTCCTACAATCCTTTCACTGCCCTATTATTGTGAAGTAACTTCGTGCAAGTTTCTATGAAACTTGTTAACATCAAGGGACCTTTATACGACTCAGATTGATCTTCATCTAAGATTGCACCACTCCTTAGTACCATATTTACTTTAGGTTCTTCATCACGTGATTCAGCCCTTATCATCTAGACATTATGTGTCGTCGTAGGAGGTGCTATCCTTTTGTCACAAATCTGTGCTAGGAGCATAGGGCAATCTAGCAATTCATGGTCTAATTGTATGGAATAGGGACATGATACTTGAGTTTGATTTGTGCAATCCCATGTGTAGTGTCCTGGTCCTCCACAATTGTAACAAATCAGCTAACCTTGACCCCTTCCTGGTCCCTTTCCACCCCGTCCTCGACCCCATCCTTGGAATCCACCGCGCGCAAACGTTGCAACTGGATTCTGACCTCATCCCGTAGTCTGCATTCGGTAGGCAAATGCCTGATCCACCAACATTCGACAATCTCTGTCCATATGACCCACCGATCTACAAAAGTTGCAAAAGAGCTGCTGGGGGGTTTAATTGTATTTCAGCAATCAGTGACAATTATCCATGTTGTGTTTTCCTCCTACTTGACAGATTGCGCACTAGAGTGGGGTGATCACACTCAGCCCTACCTGTGCCTCTAGTCGCAATGGTGCTAGTCCCCCCATGACCACAAGGTTTACCGCGACTGGACAATAGTCTTTATCATGTCCCTTGCCCCTACACTTGATGCACCAAACTTCTTCCTGATGTTTCGGTGCCTGGTCTTGTTTTAACTTTTGTATTTCCAAACACAAATTTTTGACCTGCGCTTGGATTTGCTGAACTCCCAACCCTGGGTCCTGTACCGGGGTTTCGTACAGTGGCATTGCTGCCTCCAGCGCTCGTGCTTGTGTTGAGACCTTCTGTTGTGACAAAGTCGATTTCAGATATGGCGTTAACGGTGTGATAAACCAAGCGCGGTGTTGTGCATCCATTAGGGTCATGTTAGCTTCGTGAATAGTGCTTTTTAACCTTTGATCTAGATCCCACGGGGTCTCACCAAGCATCATCGTGATTGCTTTGATTCTACAACCGACTGCGACTCCGATTTTGGCCGGCTGAACTCCTTTTTTAACTCCTTGTAGATGTCTGCTATCCTTTCCATTGGTTTGATACATGAATACTTCATCTACCATGTTAGCGCTTGGTCTTGCAGTGTGCTAAATAAGACGGCTTTATTGATATCATCATTCGTGATCTCCTACATGTTCCATATTGAATTCAATACAAACCAAAACTTTTCCAGATGTTTACTTCTTGCTCCCTTGAATATTGGTAACTAGATGGCGCTCGCCATTACTACCGTCCTGATCCTTCATCGCTCTTTTCTCTAGAGTCCCCTTCTTTCACACCAGTCACCCCTTAGGTAGATCCCGGTCCCAGCAACAAAACCATTTGTTGGCTTATATGGGCTTGACCCACGTTCGGAAGAATTATTTAGCCAAACAAATCCCACGGCTACTGACCCTTTTGGGAACAGCCCGCGAAGCATGGACTAAGGTCTCACCTAAGGTAGCAGGCGAGGGTGCTAGAACTAGGTTTCCGCACCCTAGGGATATATTGGATGTGGTTTTGGGCTCGCTCACTGTTCTGCAGCCTTGCACTATGCCAAATCCGCGCAGATCGGAATACCCTTATCACACTTATTACTGATGGAATCACTTATTACTGGTTTGATCTAGTTAAAATGGTCTTTAAGCAAACATTTATTACTTTTGGTTACTTCGCACATCAATATTAATCCAGTTCACATGAATTCAACTATAGAAAATGCAGAAATCATAATAGTTCATTCATCATAAAAGAATACAGTCGCAATCAACACATAATTTAGAAGAAACTTATCTTTATTATCAATCTTCATAATACATCTAGATCGACCCTGTGCACTTAGCTGCAGGGGTCTATGCACACAGCTGTGGACTTTCCAGGCCTCTGCGCACACAGCTGCAAACCCTCTACCTTCTACCCTACTCCCTCGACTCGGACTTACAGATGCTTTCAAGTTATTTCCTTTCAGAACCCATTACATTCCATATTTTTCAAAACTACTTTCCCTCATAGAGCCCCGCTCTATTTATACTTTTCCTTGGCCCAAGATCCCTCTGCGTGCCGAATCTATTACTATTTCTTTACATTATTTTTGTTCAAACTACCCTTTGACTCAACCTACTATAGTTCGCGCTCCACGCTTTTCGCGGAGTATTTTACCCTAATATTGCCTAAAATTTCAAGCTTTGCACCCCATACTCATTCTGTGGGGCTTGCGCTATCCAGCACATACCCATGGTTAAAATTATAGGCCTCCTTTCATTATATTTTAGAGATATCATCTAAGTTAGGCTTCCTAAATGCTCATAAATAGGTCAACTTGGAATTTTCACTATAACTTTTGTTTTGGGATGTTGCATATAAAGAACTTGGAGGATATACATAGAAGATCATAGTGTACATGTGGTTCAAATTTCAAACCATAGTTTGTTAGAATTTTGGAGATATTCTCTAAGGAAATTAGGCTTCTTGAATTCTCCTAAAATCTACTTCAAATAGGTTAGCTTTATATTTTTCTATAAATTTTGTTCTATGATTTTTCAGACTACGAAATTTGGAAGAGAGAGAGAAGAGATATCAAGGTAACTAAGGTAGAAATTTTAGACCTTGTTTCAATATAATTTTGGAGGTATGGTATAAGGAAGTGAGTGTTTTGTAATTATCCTAGAAAATGCTTCAAATAGGTCAACTTGGCTTTTTCTCTATAACATTCTTTCTAAGATGTTTTTGACTATGAAATTTGGATGAGATAGGGAAGAGATATCAAGGTACATGTGATAAAAATTTTAGAACCATACTTTAAAAATTGGATATGTGGCATGTTGTGCAAGTTTGTTCTATGGAAGAATCAAAAAGTAACAAGTTTTTCTAGAAGTAGACTTGATAAAGCAAGAAGCAAGTACACCTTATGAACGAAGAAGAAACTATGAGACCTATTGAAGGTAGAGTAGCAAGTAGACTTGATGAAAGAAGAACTAAATAATAAACATTGTGAAGAAGAAAGGAGACTCAATGAAGTAGGTTGGTTCCCATGAATATTTTCAAAAGCAAGGATTGGTGCCTCCTTTAGGTTGGTTACTACAAGGTAGTAGATGGGATTGGTGTCTCTTATTGATTAGTACCTACAAAATAACAGAGGGGGTTAGTTTCTCCTGTAGGTTTGTTCATACGGAGAAACAGAGGGGATTGGAGTCTCCTATAGATTGGTGCCGACAAAGTAACAAAGGGGATTGGTTTCCCCTGTAGGTTGGGACCTATTATATCTTTCATATAATGAAGTGTTGTGATTTTCTCCCATAAATGGTTTCCACATATATTTTGCGTTACTTGTTCAATTTATGTGATTAATGTATTATGATATTTTATTGACTTTAAATACGTAAAAATTATCATTATATTGATTTGACCACCTATTAGTATAATTGTGAATCCAAAAACCTCAAGCTCTTTCCTTCTACCTTAAAGGATACAACTTTAATGTGGGTCATGATCCTTGAAGGTAACAACATAACCACTTGGGAGAAAATTAATCAAGCATTTAAAAACAAATATAGGGATTATTTTTTAGTTAGAGATACAAGGGATGAGATCTTTTGGATGAACCAAGGTGAAAATGAATCTTTGGAGTATTTTGAAGAAATATTTCAGTTGAGAGAATAAAATTGCACTCTAAATGAAGACTCCCTCAAACTCATTTTTCTAAGAGGAGTAAGGAAATATTTTATGGAAACATTGAATCACTTGGAAAATGGGTAAATTTATTAGCTAGACTATGCTACTACTAAAAAAAAAAAAAAAGGTTCTAGGTTTAACAAGAAGAAAAGTAGATCTAGAGAAAACTTTGTAAGAGCTTCTACTTCTTCCCTTGTGCTTACAAAAAATGAAAATAGAGGAATATTATAATAACTTAAGATAGAAATATTGCATTTGTTTTCCCTCCAAATGGACGCCTTGTAGGCTATGAAAAAGAAAGAAGAGGAATAAAGGGAATTATATGTCTTTTGTCCTAAGTGCACCAAAACAAACCCTTGGAATTAGTTCCCACTTAAAAATATAGAAATATTTTTACTTTGTAAAGAAAAACACTTTACTATTAAATGTCATTATTTTCCAAGATTGAAATTTTGTTACCAAGGAGCTAAAGGGAGAATGGAATCAATATTTTCATCAACTAAAAGAGGCCAACAACACCAATACATCATTATAAATATATTAATTATAGCTATCCCCAACATTTGAATAACTACCCTACACAATTTCAAGCTCACCCTTGGTGCCCCTTAGTCCTTCACCATGGTCTATGCCTTCTCCATGGTTGTACCTAAGGTAGCTTGCCATCCCTCCTTATCAACAATTCAAAAATTAGTCTTATCAATGTAATAATTTCTCCCAAGGATGGAGGCCACCTATGGCTCAAACACTACCCTTAATTCCTCCTCCTTAACAACCTATCCTAACCTAGAAAACTACTCCACCAAAGTAGCCTTAGCTTCCTAGATAGCCTACCTGAAATCCTAATAATAAGGAGGCACAACCTATTTATAATGGTGATAATGCTTACCAAAATGATTCAATAGAAGTTCAAGAGATAAATATTATATTAGGGAAGGTACAATAGGAACCTCATTTACATTCCCCATGAGAATATCATAAGAGGGAGAAAGAGAAACCTATACCTCAACAAATTCCTCCTTTCCTTGAGAGATTAACTAGTAGAAATACATATACACATGAAGAGGTTGAATTAATGTGGGAATTGAATAATATATGTGTTAAGATACCACTATTATAAGCTATTAAAGATGTTACTATATACAACAAGTTTTCGAAGGAGAATTTTCTCAAAATTTTTAGAAGAAGAAAAGCGGATGCACCCATGATCATTGTTATAGGACAACTAGCTGATCTAATGCTTTAGAGGATCATTTTTCCTAAGTGGTTGGATCTTGGAAGCCTAGTTATGGATGTGCATGCTAATCATTTATCAGTCTCAAACACCTTGATTAATCAATGGGCTTTTATGAACATCATGAATAAGGATAGTATGCTCAAAATTACTCTTTAGGACTCCCTAAGAGAAACCACTATTGTGCTTCCACGAGTTGATAGATCTACAGTCAATCCAAGAGGAATAATAGAATATTTCAAGGATTATATAGAATATTGAAAGTATCCAATTAATTTCCTAGTTTTACAGGCAAAGACCAAGTTCAATGGATATCCATTGATTTTAGGAAGACCATGGTCGGATACAAGTTCCTATACAAGCTATAGAGTTGGTAATACGACTATCACAAAAGGGAAATCCCATAAGCAAATGGTGTTGTATCCTCTTGCTCAACATCTAGTTGAGGAATTAGATTCTTCTATTTGGGTGGAAGATGAAGAAGAATAAAAATCCATCCTCTCATCATCCTATATTTGCACCATTGAAAAGTCCCTTAGCAACAAGAAAAGTGATGAAGGTGATTTGATTGATAATTTTCTGTAAAATAATGATCTTGCTTCTATGAAAATTAATTTCCTAATATGTGCTCAACCCATGGAACAACCTAGTAGTTCATAGGGTAATGAGTGGAAATAATTATTCATTTCTATATTGGACAAATGGAACAATAAAATAGCTGAAATTTCCCCCTCCAAATAGCTAAAAATCAACACTTCTCTTACTATTGATCAAGAACAAAATTTGGTCACTATTTTGGTAGAGTGCATTAATGATTTTAACTGGGATTATAATGGGATGAGCGGGATACATCCATAAACTTGCACTCATCACATTTACATTAAAAAGGTCACAATCCCATTCATCAACCCCATAGAATGATTAACCCTACACCAAGGGACATTGTTAAGGAGGAATCGTAGAAACTCTTGGATATTGGATATATTTATCCTATTTCCAATACTGAGCGGGTGTCTCCTTTGGCTATTGTTCCAAAAAACAACAAAAAGTGGAGAATATTTTCGAACTACTAGGAGTTAGATAAATCCACTAGAAAGGATAACTTCCCCTTACCTTTCATTGATCAAGTCTTAGGTGTTTTGGTAGGGAAGAAATTATTCTCATTTCTAAATTGGTTTAGTGGTTATAACCAAATTTAAATCCATATAGAAGAACAAGATAACGCCACTTACACTTTCTCCAAGGGGGGATTTTCTTATAAATTTGTTCCCTTTAGCCTATGCAATGTTGCAACCACTTTCCAAAGGGAAGTATTTAGTATATTTTATGATATTGTTCATGACATAATAGACATCTCTATGGATGAATTGATACCTTATGGAAAGAAATTCAAGAATATCGCACCAATTTCACTTAGTTCTTCAAACATGTGAAGAGATGGATCTCTCACCAAGTCATGAGATTGCCACTTTCTTATTAGTGAAGGGGTTGTCCTAGGAAATTACCTATCCCCCAAAGGGTTTGAGGTAGATCCAAACAAGCTAAAAATCATTAAAAATATCCTTGTACCTCACAAAAAAAGGATGTTAGAAGTTTACTTGGCCATGTAGAATACAACAGAAGGTTAATTAATAATTTTAGCACCCCTCTGTTATCCCTACTAACCAAGGACTCATACTTTTGTTGGTCAACTAAATGTCAAGAGGAATTTGAACACATTAAGGAAAACCTTGTATCTACACCTATCCTACAAGGTTCCAATTGGACATTACCTTTCCATATCCACACCTATGCCATAGAGAAGGCCATAGGCATAGTGCTTGGGCATCAAATAGGTAATATTACTTATGTAATCTGCTTCATCAGAAAAACAAAAAAACAAAAACAAAAACAAAACAAAAACAAAAAACCAAAAAAAACAAAAAAACAAAACAAAACAAAAAACAAAAAAAAAAACCCCAAAAAAAAAAAACTTATCTAGTGTTGAATTAAATTATAATGAGACTAAAAAAGAGTTTCTTGTTGTTTTTCATGCTCTGAATAAGTTTAAGCATTATATCACTCATTACCAATATTTTTAACAAGTTGGCATGTTTCCATTATGCATTTTATGAAAATACCTAACGTCAATACTATAATAATTAGATGGTTATTGTTATTGCAATAATTAGAATTGACGATAATTAATAAACTTGGGAAGGAGAATGTTATTGAATTTTTTTCAACTAAGTTAACTCTTCCTATATATGAAGGCATGCTAGATGATTACTTACCTTATGAGCATTGCTTCATATCATCATAAACTCCATGTTTATCTAATATAACAAACTTTTCTACTACAGGAAAACAACCCCTTCATTTTTCTTATGGGGAAAAATGCAAGATTATGAGGAAAAGTGCCTCTTATACATGGATTGAGGGTTGTTTGTTCAAGTTGGGACCTGAATAGGTCTTACGAAATTTTGTAAATGAAGATAAAGTATATAACACTCTATAGGCTTTTCATGATGGGAAAAGTGGAGGGAATTTTGAAGCAAAAAGAAAATCCTACAAAATATTGCAGACTATACATTTTTCACCCACTCTTCACATGGATGCACATTGATACATTTCTCAATGTGATGAGTTTCAAATGATGGGAAAGCCCACTAGAATAAATTAAATTCATTTACAACCAAAAGTTTCTTTTGAACCATTTAATAAATGAGGGATATACTCATAGGACCCATCACTCCTCCATTAGGGGATAAGAGTTACATCATTGTATGTACAAACTATTTGACTAAGTGGGCTAAAGAAAGAGCGTTATAGGTAGCACCATAGCATAAGGTATCATAACTTTTAAGAGAACATTTTCTAAAAGTATATATTTTCCAAGGGAAATAATTAAAGATCAAGGGATGCATTTTATAATATGGATTATGGAGCATCATAATATCCATCAGAAGAAGGCTAATCAATATCACCCTCCATCCAATGGACAAGTTGAGGTGAAAAATAAATAATTGGAAAAAATCCTGACAAAAATAATTTGTTGGAAATAATGTTAAAATTGAAAGGTGGGGGGGTTGGGGTGTGGGGTGAATCAATAGAAGGCTAACTTTTAATTTTATGTAAGTTTATAATTTCATTCAAGATTTACTTTCACTATGTGAGAAGCCACTAACAAATCTTTATAACAATCCTACGGATCAACACAAACACACACATCATGAGTAGCATACACATGAACACATAGGTTTAACGTGGAAACCCTTCCGAGAGAAAAACCACCAAATATTTGTTTGTATTATGATGTCAAATATAAGTTCCTACTCTTTCTACATCAATTTTTGTGAACCACCACTAACATGAAGAACCAACTCCCTTAGATTGTTTGCTAGCACCAACTCTCCTCTTTTGTAGATACCTGATCAGCTTACCGAAAGCACCAATTCAAGCACTGGCTTCATGGATTTGTTACAAGCACCAATTTGAAGGAGGAACCATCTGCAAAGCTCTACTCAGACATCCACTAATATGGAAGCACCAACTCCCTATTTTGTAGGCTCCAACCAACACACAATAAGGAACTTGATATCCACTGTAAATGGAAGCTACTTTTCTTTCTTATCAACTTTGCATTAACATCTCTCGACCCTCTATTTTTCTAAGAAACATAAGCTCAATACTCTACTCTAATCAATAACATTCACTCATACTCAGTCCTCTTTGCACTCAACCTTTTGCTCATTCTATTCCCTTTGCAACAACTCTACTCTTGGCCTTCAACATTTTAGAAGCATAATCAACGTTTTTTACTGCCCAGGCATGCTCTCGGCCTCACCTATGCAATAAACACACACACTCGCTTGAGCTCTCTACTCATCTCACTCAACCATGTTGCAAATCACCCACATTGCATAATATAAATTCTTGGTTTTGTTCCACTTTAACACACAAAACAATGTAGTCTTTGTAAACCATGTTTCCCAAGTGTGTATTCCTCCATGGATTCCCATACTACATAGAAAATACCACTTTTTCAATATCATAACTACAAAAAGGCTCTCCATTCTATTTTTACATCCAAATAATTAGCCACTACAGCAACATTAAACTCTGAAATGGGCACTTAAGTGTTCTTCTATACTGAGAATTAATTCTTAGTTAAGTTGTGTATGGGAAACATTATCACTCTACACCGTACTTCTTCTCAACCACTACAACTATATTAATTCAAGGAAGGGGCACCTAATACTTTGCCATGTTGAATAACCAATTCCCATTCCATCTGTGCACTCCACCAAGTCTATCCATGCTTATTAATTTCCCACATACCTTAGATTGTACTCCAAGCATGACATATTGAACTATCATCAAATACTTTTTCGCCCTCTATCTTGATCCAGAGCTCTTGGAATTTTCCATTGATTACATTAGGAATTCTAGTTGCTGACTCGTTCAATGCCCACCTGATCTAGACAATATAATAACTCTGTGCATCGTGGTCCTTGCAACCTATTTCCATATTCTTGTAAATCACCATTAACCAACTACACCAAATTCATTGTGTACATTTACCTAGTTGCCCAATCTTTGCTAACTCCAATTATGGCCATAGCCAATTTTGGCATAATTGTCGAGTGTGACAAGATCATCAACAAAGCTACCAACTCACCCATGCCTTCAAAACATATGCCCATAGTTCTTTTCATATAGACCAAAGTGATTACACTTGCAACACTTTTTAATTGTATTTTTCCATGATAGGCCCTTAGTCACAAAACACGTGAAACCATTACAAAATGGATCATAGGTGCTCCTTAGCACTATAGTCTCGAGGGCTTAAATACCTTGCATTAAACCTTCCTCGCCTTCCTCACCCTCGGTCACACAACTACACAAAATCATGTTCTAGCATTTCCTTTAGCCTCTCGCCTTATCCTCTTGGATTACATTTCAAAATGGGCCCACCCACTATGTGCATTAGTGTAACTTCCACCTCCCAAATTGACCCACTTTCACTCATTTTCTCAGAGTAAACATGAGTTGAGTGTCACTATGATAAGACTCAATCTCCTAAATGACCTTAAGGAAATAGATTCAACCACTTAAGACCTTACTAACTTCCCTCAGGTGCTACAAGACCTCCAGGAGCAACCCAACCCCTCCATGTGTCCAACCCCTAAGATGACAATCTTTTTCAATGACCTAAAGCCCCAGTCACTCCCTTTCCAAGGCATTCCAACAATTATGGTCCTCCAGTCACACTAATAAGGCTATGTCCATGCGACTGTGGAATTTTCTACTCAATTCTATGCCTGCGGCCCCAAAATATGAGCCATTGTTTTTAGGGCCACGACTCAAGCCTTTGCTCGGCACTTGGTGAAAATTCCAAGATGATAGATGACATAGAAACAATTCTTTTAAACCAAAATTGAAACCAGGACTTCACCTGGCCTTCCCCAACTAGGACTGACATTTCGTCAAGCACTTGGTAAACATGCAACCTATATATCATGAATGAAAGTCTAAACATAAGGAGTTGAAAAATTGTATGAGGTTTAACAAGAAGGATCACTACCTTCTCACATTAGTTGTCATAACATCAATTAGGTCTTTCATTCATTATTCATTTAGTTACAAGTAAAAACATAGAAAGAGCCATGACTAAGAACTATCAAATAACCATGATTATAACCAACATATAACTAGATAAATAACAATGAGAGGACAACCATTAGACACACATAATAAAAAGTACATTAAAATTAGCTCTTATTAAACATAGGAAAAATCCAACCAAGTTTGGGACTTCCATGTACCACCTGACCATAGATTGGTTGAACCAAATATTTCTTTCATCTAATCACCCCCATGACATATTCCAAGCATGAATGTGGGATCTCATGGGATAAACCAATCCATAAACAACCAAGGGAATCCATAGGTTAAACCACCTTCACCCTCACCATACCGTGATCTCACCTAAACCAGTGTCGAGATCATGAAACCAAACCGAGCTTGGATGCCTCAGAATTTCTCCTCCAATACCTTGAGGAATTTTCCCACCTCCACCCTCGGGCTTTACTGTGTATGCCACAATTATCATTCAAGGGATTCCTGGGCCTTCAGGAATTTTTTTGAGACCACCTCACCCAGATCCAAAATCTTTCAGCAATCCAAATCTCAAACCGAGAAAAGCCCCATCACACCATGTCTATCCAGCAATTTCAAGGCAAGGCTAAAATCCATTGTCGAAACTTGGAAAAATCCATGTCAATGACAGTAAAAGAACATAATACCAACATGCATATACCATCCACGTAAACACCAACTAGGAAATCATACATGCAACCTGATACCTGTAAGTATTTCTACTGAAGTTCCTTGATCTAACTTTTCCTTGCTTGATCATTGCTTTCCTTTTCTTTCCTTGTCCTTCCTTTTCTTTACTTTTCCTTCCTTTACATCCTTTGTCCTTCCTTTTCTTTCTTTATTTCCTTCTCATCTTGCTTCTCTTCTCCTCTCTGAGACTAATTCAAATTTGAACTGACAAAAGGCTACCAACTAATCCTCTGATGTCTTTTTATTATTGGTCCCTTTAATTACTTCATTTTCCCTCTATTTTCCTTGCATTTCTTCCTCACATGAAACCTGTGACCTTTCACCTCCATTTTCTCCTAATTTTGTTTATTTTAATAAATAAAATGTTAATTGATTCCTCTTTACCTTTTCAAAAACTTTGTCATTGTCTTTTCCAATTTCCCTTAGTCATAAACACAACGAGTGATGCCCACTAGGATATTTTTCCCAGCGTTCAGCTTGGAATAAGTGTCCTTTGAACTTGGACTTATTTTGCCTTTATTAATTTCTATTACATGAAATTTTAACCGAGGGATGTTATAATTAGTGAATCAAAATCATGTCACGTTGATTTGTAGCGCCACCATAATGCCTTCCTGTCCTGATGCATTTTTCTTTGTATTTAGCTTGAAGACCCATTATTACAATAGAATGAAAAACCATCACATGACCAAGACCTAGGCGTGCCTTCTCTCATTTGATGGAACTGTCAAATGCTAGCAAAATCTCCATCTCCTGACCCTGTTATCCCAACCATATCTCACAACGTACCTTTGTTTTCCTTCGGGGTAAGCCTTCTAGGATTATGTGTTTTGTGGTTCCTCCCAACACATTTTTCATTGGTCTTATGTTGCCTCTATGTCTTTCTCTATTTCTCATTCTCCAATCAGCCTGTAGCTCCCTCTTTGTGCTCTTTCAAAGCCTTCTAGGGTAGCCCTTTTGGGATGGCATGTCCAAGTGGGACCTACCACTACTATCATGAAACAATTAAGTGGCTATCTAGGATAAGTTCTTCTCCACACCAACCTAATTCCTATTCATCCTTGAGATCCTTCTTGCTACACCTTTAAAACCTCCCAGGATAAATCCTTAGGGATGATGTCATGCTTACATCAACAACCCTATATGGCACCTCCTGAATAGTGACATGTGTCACCTATATTTGGCCCACTGAGCCACCCAAAAACATCAAACCTTCTTGCCATGTGTCCTTTTTACTATATTGTGACATGTCCTTTGTACTGTACTGCCACATCATCTCTACTTACATCATGCTAACATCATCCCAACCTTGTCTCATTACTAGCTTCAACTCTTATGCACCCTTTGAACCTTTCATGCAAACTCTGTCGAGATGAGTTGTCATGGTGGGACCTCCACCAACCAATAAAAGTTATTTCCATTGTTTTTCTGCGTGCCACATTTTCCCAAGCCCACATTATCCTGGGCAGTAAACACTTCTATACCCTGTGAACCATCTAATCAAACCCTCCACCGGGATGAGCTATGTAATGGGCTCCACTTCCAACCAATGATAATTCACTCTGCTACTACATTGTTTGTTAATATTCTCCCGACTCCCTATTAGTTGCTCCACTTAAATAATCCACCGCACTTCGAAAAAATGCCAAAATTGGTCACCACTTTGACCCTACACAACATTTAGAGTTGCAACTTTGACTTTGGGGGCATTTACCTTTGACTGGAAATAACTCATGATCTAAGAGGCCATTTTCGTACTTCAATATATCATTTGAAAGATCTTTCTGAGAAATACCCAACTACACCACTTCCAAAAGTACCTGAGTTTATTTCTTGAGGAAAAACCTCCTTCAAATCTTGGGACTCCCCCTTAGCTCAACTTACCATGTACATCAATTCTAGCTTTATTGACATCAATGCTAGCCTGGTTGGCATCAATGCCAACACACTAGATGCCACCAACCATACCGACAATTCCAACTATCCAACATAATCAACTTGAGTAGAAATAATTGGGTTGACAGGTCATTGAAGCTTCATGAGCCTACAATGCTACTTGGAAGACTACAATAGAGTTCACCCCTTATTAGTGGTCTTTGGAAAGGATTCCATGATTCCCATTTAGTTTGATCACAACACATTAAGGATGGCTTCACAACTAGAGATGGATCTAATATATGCTCAAAGAGAAAGAAGAAAAAAGTTGAGTGCATTAGAAGAATATAATATGTGAGCTCTATTTCAAATCAATATGGTTTAGGTGCAATGCAAAATATGGCAGGAAAATATTATTAGAATCGAGGACTTTAAAGAAGGTGATCGGGCCCTACTTTATCACTCCAAATTTATATATTTCAAGGGAAAACTCATGATCATATGGTTATCACCATACTTAGTGGAAATATTCCATGAAAATGGCTCTTCGTCGATCACAACTATTTATGAAGAGTAAATCCCTCTACTAATCAATGTTTTCAATATTAAGGTCTATAAGATATCTTTATCAAAATAAGAATTCATCCACAAAATAAAGAGATAATATTTGAATGTGATTTAGAGTAGGAATACTCCCATTCCATCCAATGACTAAATAAATAGGAAAATAGATAAAGAAAACAAAAAAGACAATAAAAAATTTCTCAGGTGAAAACCTTGTGAGGCACCCGTGACAAAATCTAAAATTGAAAACCTTTATGAGGAAATTTCTAAGTTTGTTAAACAAAACCCCCTACTAGGAAAGATTTTATGGGTATTTTAGTGCAGGGAAATGGTGAAAACTATAAATGACATCATTAACCAATGTGAAAAAGGAAAAGAGAAAAAAAAATAGAAAAACAAAAAAGGAAAAAAGAGGAAAACAGAAAGATATTTTTAGATTAATTTTTTTCCTCTTCCTATGAAGATGCATAGGGCTGAACTAAAACCAAAGAATCAATAGATCAAATCACTAAGCTACATGAGGAAATCAACAAATATTCTTGTGCAATAGGAACCTAGACCTATCTATCCTACCAATAGGATATCTTTTAGGTACCCATCACAACTTTTTGTTGAAAAATTCCCTATTCCAAGATCATCGTTTCAATCCTTCTCTCACCAAATCCACATCAATCCATAAATACCACTTTTCACCTTCAAAACTTTCACCTAAAATATCATCTTTCTCAACCAACAAGTTTCTATAAGAAAGAAGAAATCAATCCTGTAAATCTACAAGAAAGTTATAGGAAATATTATAGATATACAAGACTTTCCAACATTCATTATAAGCCACAACTCAAAAAATATTTACAATTTGTACCTAAAAATTTCAAATATGACTCTCTACTTGTTGGAAAGAAAACAAGTCCAGACTGTATCTTCTACTAGATATTCTATTCAACTATAAGATCTCTATGCACAAGATTTCATAGCACCACCTTCAACCCATGATCCATGACATCAGCAATCAATCCATAGGAATATTATAACTCTCAGGTATGAATCCTTAAGCCACTAGTTCCATATGGTTTACAAGTAGATTAAAGTGTACTTGTTAAAACACCAAAATCTATTAGAGAAAAGTGATGACTATAGAAAATTCTTAAAAGAACCACAATAAAGATAATGGTAGTCCCATCGAGTACATATCATCAATAATACCTCCCATGCATGCGAATTATTACATACTAACTTAGATGTGAAACTTGCCATGTCGAAGTCCAATGGGTCATTTTCTACCTGATTTTGATATCATCACCTTCAAACACCAAATTCACCTTACAATTAGAGTAAATTGACATGAAGCTACTTTAATATAAATGAAACCAAAAGGACTCCAAATAATCAACACCATAACTATACTATAGAATCTCTTCCACCATAATTTTTCTACAGGGCTCTCTATAGGCATAGAACCCAAATTTCTATAGGAGAAACACTCGAAATTCTATAGGAATTACACCTATATTTCTTCTCCTATTGGAAATATTGAGAGGGGGTTGAATCAATATTTCTCTTCAATTAGTTATTCTAACATCATAGGACATTATATTCAAATTAATATTAATAATACATTATTAAACAACACCATTCAACAATGCACAAACATCAAGACAGAAGACAACATATTTTTAGGTGGAAACACTTTTGAGAAAAAACCATCAACAGAAGATGTCTCTTGATTCTATACCCAAAAATTCTCTTAAGGTGTTGAGAAATGCCCTCAAACTAATGATATTAATTCTGCAACAATTATTATAGGCCCCATTTTTTTTTTCATCCTTCTACAAACCATAGCCAATGATTTTAGTAATCAAATGTGATATTATCAAACAAATGCATAATGTGTTTACCATACAGGATCAAGAGTTCCAATGAAGAGACCTACCAATTCCAACCAACCTCAAGATCTGTGCATGTAAGAAAGAAGAATTGACAAAAGAACTTCTCTCCAAACCAATGTATCTTATTCTTCATATATAGTTAGTATATGTCATATCACTAAGATGAATACAAGTCTTGAAGGGTGAAAAATGACACTTTAGATTGTGTTTTCAAATCAAAATAAACCTTTTTTTGTAGTACAGGGTCGAGATTCATAGGAGAGCTCACTATAACTACACTAAACTAAAAATATCAAAAGCAGTAGGGACGCATAGGATAGGTCTTAAAGATAGGTTACGAACCTTCAAATAGTGCACAACTATTATTTCTTCATAATTATACTTGGGACACCAAAAAAAGAATTCAAACCACAGAATTGAAATTTTTAGGAATAAGACCTCAATAAGTGCACGTTATCTATGAAAATTGTGCATTAAACATAGGTAATATTGTTTATTACATTTCTTAGAAACAAGGATGCAAAGATAACAAGTTACACCATGTTATTATTCATCTTAGGATCTACGCTTGTTTTTCCACTTGAATGAAATTAGAACTTCAGATGCTTCAAACCTACTTTAGATCTCAAGATGTGCCTTTGTCAGTGTATTCAAAGGAGACCGAAAGATCTTCAACTAATATTAAAATATCATGTAACATGATAATAAGAACCAATGAAACCCATTTGGTATCCCATGCATATTCAGAAAAATGCACACTGTGACAAGCCCTTTCAATGTAGAGTGTATCCCAAAAGCCCAACAATCAAACAAAACCTTTAAAATTAGGCCTCCTCGTTAGATTTATCTATCCTTCACATGGATGAATATATTTCAGAACTCACTCAATTGATGTGCATTAAATTCATACATTAGAGGAGAGAGAAGGTTCCTTTTTATAGTAGGATGGATGCAAACCAAGAGAAACCAACTTGACGTTTTAGAGGCAGTCTAAAATTTAATTTTTATTGGAGCCAAAAATCCCTCTTTTTAATGAGCCAAACTAGTAGGCTTATTTTTAAAATGAATTTCAATTGTAAAGGGTGACTCCCCCTGACATGTTTACTAGTTCATTCTACCTATAACACTTGGACTTATCCACCAAGGAATGGGATGGAATTTGAATTTTGTGGTGAAATGCTTTCCTCTCTTCTCCTACAATCAACTACTTCTCCCCCCGTGACATGATATGCCTTTCACGACTTACCATAGATTATACCTTCTGTAATTCTGCTTTGAAAACCCGCTACTCCTCAAACTAAATAATATTCCCACAATGTTGATAACTACTTCACATCTGCCATCATCAACCTATCCAGGATAGGTCTTTGAAAGTACAACCATTGCTATAAAGACTTGCCCTCTTCAACTTTCACAGGACAGGGAGTCATCAAACGAGATTCTTTAGAATAGCATATGAGCCAACTCTTCGGCTGGATCATCTTGAACCATGTCATTACCCATTTCAAAATCATCATGACCTTTTGACCTTACAAAGCTTGAAATCATGACAACATAGACCTTTTCATTTACTTGATGTTCTTCCTTTTTCTTTTTTCTCCAAACCTTCTTTTACCTGAGGTTACGGTTGTCTTTCATGGAAGATTCCATCTTGTACCTACAACTCCAAGCCGTATGTCCATTATTATGGAATTTGTAACTTTCAATTATGGGCCTGAATAATGGAGCAAATGACATATAATTTCTACTAGCAAAATCATCTTGAAACTTGTTTTGTGATCATATAAACTTTCTTATAGGGTTTTTCTAATGTCTTTGATAATCACACCTATCATACATTCTGTAATCCCTAGCCATATGCCAAAAGTTGGAACATGAAAAGCAATCCTTTTGATTGATTTCTACCTCACACTTTTGAACAAATGCTTCTAATTTCTTTTTTGTTTCCTGCAATTGGAGTTTTAAGAGACAAAATTATTCTTTGATTATGTGATTTACCTTCTCTATGTTCTTCAAATCTATCAAGGAATTATAGAACCTTTTTCATGTCCACTTTAGCTTCTTATTCTTTATCATCTTTGACTTAAGAGTCTGCCTGATTTGGAACATCATCACCCTAATTTGCATGCTTCTTTGAGTAGAGATTATGGAGCCTCTTCAAAAGATTTTTGGTTGTTGATCACTGACCAAATTTGGCTTTTATAAGGTTTGGAAAAGCACTAAGAATAAAATTCATGGTTTTCATATTATACCTTCTAGATTCATTGGTAGATGTTCCTCTAAAGAGAGTATAGCACCACATATCACATCCCTAAGATTTCAAATAGAATTCCATTTTGGATTCCCATATTTCATATTTGACTCCGTCGAACTTAGGAGCTAAATAACCAAGTTGATTATTTGAAATACTATATTTTTCTTTTGACTCTTTTGAATGTTTGTCAACTTGCTTCTTTGAATTTCCCATCTATGCACTATGAGATCTGCCTTTCAGATGTTAAGCTACAATTGAAGGAACCTATTCTGATACCAATTGTTAGAAATAATGAGAGGGGCGTGAATAAATATTTCTCTTCAATTAGTTATGTTAACATTAGAAAAAATTATATTCAAATTAGCATTAATAATAAATCAATAAACAATACCATTCAACAATGTAGAAACACCAAGACAGTAAACAACTAATTTTTAGGTGGAAACCATTCCAGGATAAAATCCACCGAATGCTTAGTAATATTTTCCTTCAATAAAATTTAATGATCAATATATTTAGCTCCAACTAAAGGAGCCTCCAACCCCCTAGTTTGCAGGCTCCAACCTAAATAATGGTCCAATTCCATGGTTTACTAGCTACAGCTAGAAGAACACTCCAACACCCTGGTTTACACCCTCCATCCTGAAGGATGCTCCCACACCCTATTTACCATCTACAACCAGAAGGATGTTCCAACGCCCCATGCAAGCTCCAACCTGCCCTTGCAACACCATACCACCCTAAAGTGTTCTTAATCTCTAACATGAAGGAGATTCCACTCTCTTGCCTTGCACCACTCTGCCACCCTAATCAACTAGAAGACCACATTAAAAATTTTTCATATTGGATCCACCTATTCTAAAAAACAATGCAGAGAAATTTCTATACACTTTTTATCGATCAATTTTTCCTCTACTCAATCTGCATATCGAACCCTAGAACAACTCAAATTTGCTTCTACACCAAACATCAAATTCTATCAATTTAATACTCAACATCTCTGCAACAATGTCCTATCAGTCCATAATCAAATATGATTTGTCTTGGTTATCTCTTCTCAAACTACATCAACTATAAAAAACAAATGAATCTCTACTCAATATCAATACGAAAACCATGTAACTTCATCTGCTTCCTCTATAAAAACCTTTCTCATAGAAAATTAAAATAACATCAAACCCTAGTATCAACCCTAGCAGCTCATTATTCTCTATCCCATCATATACTTAACAAATCTGACTTCAACAATATTATCGTACATGCCTCCATAGATCCCCAATCATATCATCAATGAGATCAAACCTTAGCTTCATACACAATAATTTGACTTCTCATGATAATAGTGTATAAGACTCACTCATTCAACACGAGTGCTAACATACCCTAGCAACATAAAATTAGTATACTACACATCATATGGAAATACATAATAAATGCATGCTACATTCGTTGTCAAACACTATGAACTATCAAACATATCATGTCATCCAATGAAGCTCTGTCTTGCATACTCCATCTCAAACTCTATGTTACATGGAATTATGACATTTGTGAGATCTATGTGAATAGTATGCCTGAAGATGATTTTGGTCCTTTTACAAACCCTAGCCAGTGATCTTAGTGATAAAATGTTATGCTATCAAATACATGCATCAAGTTTTTACTATATAAGAATAATATTTCATTTGAAAATACATGTCAATGCCAACCAACCTCGAGATATGTGCAGGTAATAAAGAAGAATTGATACAAAAACTTATCTCCACACTAGCGTATCTTATGCTTCAGATATGGTTATTATATTTCTTATCGCTAAGGTGAATATAGGTCTTGAAGGGTGAAAATGGATGCTTAAGATTGTGTTTCCCAGATCAAAACAAACCCTTTTTTGTAGTAGATGGTCGAGAATCATAAGAGATCTCATTATCATTGCACTAGGCCAAAAATATCAAAAGTAGCAGGGCCACATAGATAGGTCTTAGAGATGGGTCGAGAACCTTCAAATACCACTATTATTTCATCAGAATTACACTTGGGACACCAACAACACTTCAAACCATATACTTAATTTTTTTAGGAATAAGGCCTCAACAATTGCATGTTATCTCTAAAAATTGCACATTAAATATAAGTCATATTATTGAGTTTATTTCCCATAAAAAAGGTCGTAGAGATAACAAGTTACACCAGATCATTATTCATCTCAAGATCTATGCTAGTTTTATTGCTTGAATGGCCTGATAACTTCAGATGCTTCATACCCTGTTCAAATCTCAAGATGTGCCTTAGTCACTGTCTTCAAAGGAGCCTGAAATCTCTTCAACAAATATTAAAAGGACCTACAACAGGATAATAAGAACTAGTAAAACATATTTGGTAGCCCATACATCTTCAAAACAATGTGGATTATGAGAAGTCCTTTCAATGTAGAGTGTATCCCAAAAGCCCAAAATCAAACAAAACCTTTAAAATCAAGTTGCCTCGTCAATTTTATCTATCCTTCACAAGGCTGAATATATCTCAAAACTAACTTCAATTGATTTGTGTTAAATGCATACATTAGAGGAGATTAAAGTTTCATTTTTATAGTTTAGGATGGATAAAACTAGGCATAGATGACTTGAGATTTTGGAGGGAGTCCAATCTTTAAATTTTTTATTGAGCCAAAAGTCCCTCTTTTTAATGAGGCCAACTAGTAGGCTTATTTTTAAAATAAATTTTGAAATCCTCCATAACAACTAGCAACCTTCTTAAAAACAAATTTTGAAATATTCCACAATAAATTTTGAAACCATCCACAACAACCTTTTTCCATATAATTACTTAACCATCACATCACCTCCCTTTGGGGGTTTTTCCCACAAGTGGGGGCTTTAGCCTTTCAAAGGGAATATCGAGGAACCATGAGGCGTACCATATGCTGTTGAATTTTGCATGATGAGGAGCATTTGCTAGTGATGGTCATGGAGTCAGATTCATGGGTCTTCATTCTTGAAATATTTATCAAGTGCAGGGCTTCTAGGGTTTTCTAAAGCTTCTAGAGATTTAGAGCTTCAAACCAGACAAATAGTAAGACCCTTCAAGAATTGTTTTTATCATCAATGACAGCACCATTCAACAATATCCTCCTTTGACATCAATGGCAAAGGGTGACTCCCCCTAACGAGTTGTCTGCTTCTTTTTACTTGTAACATATCATTGTTTCCCCTAAAAAAATTCCTTCCTCTCTTCTCCTACAATTGACTATTTCTCTCCCCATAATACACTATGCCTTTCATTACTTTCCATGCCTTAGACCTTCTTCAATTCTACTATGCAAACCTACTACTCCCCAAACTAAGTAATATGTCCATAATTTTGACAAATGCTTCAAAATTGCCATCTACTAAAGGGTATATATTACAAACCATGAAGTACCATGAGGTGTGCCATATACCATTTGAGTTGGCATGATGAGGATCATTTTTTGGTGATGGTCATGGAGAAAAATTTGTAGATCTTCATTCTAAAAATATTCATCAAGTGTGAGGCTTCTAGGTTTTTCCAGGGCTTATAGAAATGTGGAGCTTCAAATGAAACAAATATTAAGAGCGTTCAAGAATCATCGCTAGCATCAATGACAACACCGTTCAATGTCTCTTACAAGAACAGTGCTAATGAATATTAACAAAAGCAACAACTAGAATTGAACAACACTACTTCACTCTCACTTTTAGTAAGTACTTATTTTTTTTCTTACATTACAATCATAAAATTATGTAGGATAGACTTATAATTTATTAAGTCACCATAGTCATCATTTGAGATGCTCTTGCATTATATAAAAACCCTTTAAGAATTTTATATTATGAGAATTGGATTCAATCAAAGGGAACCCACTAACAGGTAAGGATTCATCAAAATCCTAGGATGGTGAATATTTTCAAAGGAGCCAATGTCTGGTGTTATTTTAGATATTAATAGGTTATGATGATGAGGTGGCCTTAGAATTTTTCTTGAATTTTAAAAGTTTTATATGATAGGATTATGTTAGCAGCAAAGGGATTATATTTATATATCAATGAATTTGTCCTCAGTAGAGTGATAGGAATTCCTACATGCCTACCTTGGGATAAGGAGGAAAGGTAGAAGGCCACCCTTGCCAATAAAAAAATCTTCCTCGAAGATTATTATTTCAATGAAGATAAAAAATTGATTAAAATGGAAATCCCACCACCCCCATGGAATGATTTTTCCTACCATATTATAAAGAGTATCTCCCGTGAATGTAGACTCAATGTGGTATATGCCTACTAGTTTAGGCTACTTTATTGGATAAGATACCAAGCTTACTTATGGCCATAGTAAGAACTAAGCTTCACTTCCTTCTTATTACAATATTTGAATGAAATGAGTGGAATATTCAAATTAGGGAAGTAAAATTCATTGGCCCACCATGGGATATTAAGATAATAGTCTCTGATGCATTTGAGAGACTAGATCATCCTATTCCATGGGTTGATTTCATGGACATGGATATGTAATCCTTTATTGAAATCCAAAGGGTTTTGACATAGTAGGGGTTCCCCACAGTCTCAAAATGAAAGCGAAAAGGACATGGAGCTAAATAACCTTCTAAAAAGAATAAACTCAAATTTCAACCCAACAAAAGGGAAATTGTAGTCATTCTGGTTAATATGGAAACTCCTCCAAAGCAAGAAACACCTTCCAAACCAATAAGATCACTAAGGAAAATAAACCAATAATTTGGTAGGAGCACCATATTTTCAGAGGTCAAAGACCAACGAGAAATATCATTGTTCAAAAGAAGGATACTTATCCAATAGTACTTAACATAGAAGATACATCTAGTCCAAAGGAACAATATGAGACATCCCTTGAAGAGTAAGAAAAATCATAAGAAGAAGAATCTAAAAAGTAACTAAAGGAGTAAGAACCACTTGACGAGGAATTTTTGGAGGAAGAAGAAGGATATACTTTGTAGAAAAAATAATAACCACTATAAGAAGTGGTGCAAAAGTAAAGCCATTGTAGGAAGCAATGCATAAAACCAAACTACTCTAGGAAATAGTATAGGAAAAAGTTTAGAAAAATATAACTATTATAGGAAACAATATTCAAAGAAGGACTACAAGAAAGGACATCATAACCATTCAAGGTGCCTAATTCCCAACAAGAATAAGAGTAGCAAGGGAATCCCCACCCACATCCTCAAAAACTTGAAGACACTAAGGCCTTCATAGGAAAAAGTGAACCACAACCTACATAAAAGGTTGAACCTTCTATATGAAGGTAGGTGCATGAAAAATCCTTGAGGCTCCATGTCCTAGGATATTTATGACCTCATCACCTCCTATCCCATGTTGCAATGGAGATTAAGAAGGAAAATATGGAGAAACACAAGTTTAATGGGATAGCGACAGAAAAAAGGGTTGCAGATGTGTGAAAGATGGAGGATGAGGTTTTCCAACTTAGAAAGGAAATGGGAATCCTCAAAAATAAAGATGCCGACAGAAGGAAAAATTAGAAAAAAGATAAAAAAATAATTAAGACAACAACTACAATAATATGAATCAACAGAAATAGTTAGTAGTGACTATTTAACAAATATGGAAACTAATCTAGGAGGCATGGCCCAATTATCCTTAGAGATGGGTAATTGCATACAACTAACCAAAACTTATGATTTGTTCTTGAAGCAGAAATGGTGAAAATTCCATATTTCCTTTTAATGACAACAAACATGATTCCACTTATAAAAACGCAATGATTTCATCGAGGTATGCAACAATTGCAACATGGAAGAGAAAGCCAAACTATATGAATTCTACTTACATAATATGGTACTTCTTGATTCACCATCATGGGACCCAAAACCCTATGTGTGGGATTTCCAACTTATATCCTTTTCCTCCTACTTAGGTAATGATGAAGAAATGGTTGAGGGGCTAAAGAAAATATTATGGGAAGAGGTAACCACACCATTGTGGATGAGAGAAAAGGTACCTAATTCCTACTTCTTATAACAACCCACAACTTCCTCATGTAGGACCAGCAAGTGGTCCATATTTGGAGATAAATATATGAGTAATTTATCCCCAACTTTGAGGACATGGTTAGATTACTGGGTGACGAATCCATATAAGCATGTTAAAGAAGATGGTAAGCTCTACCCTTTAGCTCGCAGTTGAGGAAGTCCACACACTCACCTGGCTACATAATTTTGTATCTTGGACCACACTCTAGAGGAGGATCATCTAGAGGATGGGCATAAATTGGATTTGATAATCCTCCAATGTTAATAAGGATGGTAAATCACACTACTTAGGAACAAGAAAAAAAATAATGGGAAGAAATATAAAATATAGCTAGGTTTTATTTACCAGAAGAACTGCTTAAGTATGTAGCATGGGATTCTAGACAAGATGCTAAATAAATAAAGGAAAAGTAGCTCAAGGATCAAGAAGATTGAAAGTAATTTTTCCTAAAGATGGGAAACATCTAAGCAGGGGAGCATGATGGGCCATTGAATTGTACATTTAAAGGCCCATCTATAAACTCTATCACCTAGGAATATCATACACTTCCAAACTTGATTATTATGAACTATGTTAGTTGACATGTTATTCATTATGTTGAGTAGTTTAATATAATTAACAATGCTAATGAATTGTGTGACCTTTGGAAACATTTGCATCATAATTTGAATAGGATTTTGAATGACAATGAGCTCCTCCAAAAACCACCCAATAGCCTACCATGAAGATAGGGGCCCAATCCCTTCGATTGTCAATATACACCTACATGATCACTAAAAAATTGGATCTATTTGTAGTTAAAGATAATGTGGTTACACAACAAGCCTTAGGGAGCTAATTAACATGATTCTAGGGATTTTTGGAAGGAAAATATACCCTTCTATTGAGGAGGTTTCTCCCTCAACATTTTATATATGAGAGGGAACTCAAGCTAGTGATGTAAGTTTTTTTAGGAGAGGAAGAATCATATTGTTATGCTATAGCCTTAAAGCTTTCAATTTCCATTTCCTTAACAAAATCTTTCAATTAATGAAGACAAAGATCTTTTTTGCAAGTGTTTTGAGTCGATTTTCTTTAAGATTTCTAGGCACCTTGAGGAGGGCCCACCCACATGCAGTTTCAAACCCTTCTTGTACTTTCCATGATTTACTCGCATATTTTTTTAAGTTGTTATCATTTTGATTTATTGCTCAATGATATTAGCATAGTTCGGTGTTCCTATATATACTTGGAATACATAATTTATTAGTTGTTGAGTGATAGTTATAGCTTCAACAGGTTAGAATTAGCTTCATGCACCTAATTTCATCTCTTTTTAATTAAATTTCAACACTCATATCATTTATGGATCTTATTTTAGATTTATAGGTCTTCCTGTAGAGATACATAGTTTTCGGTATAACAGACCAAAAACTTTATTTTTGCATCATTTCTTGAGATTTCATGTTGGTTATCTATAAAACATCTTAGTCAATTAAACATGATTAAGTGAATAAGGAGCATCTGGAGAAGAAGTTGTCACAATACAATATTTCCTTCAAGATTACAGACTGCCTTGTTTCTATTTTGTTGAGTGGATTGGCTTATTTTCTACAACAATGGCATTGAATTGTTTTCAATGTAACGTAGTCTAGTTTCTTGATTGCAATTAGTATAGGTTGATTTATTGCACCTTTAATTTCCAAAAAAAAATAACTTTGTTTCCTTCGTTTCTTGCAACTTTAATTTGCAAATTTAATTCCTTCGCTCTAATGTTAAGCTAAAAAAGTTGTGGCTACTAATTAGCATGACCACTCTATTCATTTGATAAAAAAATAAATAGTTCCCATATATTATAATTCATTCAGAAAAGAAAAATTGTAAATTACATACATAGTGCATGATACCACCCATGTTTGTACAAACCATGGGTGGAATATTAAGTCAAAATGTTTAGGGCTACGCCATTATTTCGAAAATACTGAGGGCCACCACTTATACTTGCGGGTTGTGAATTAGTATGATAATTTGTTTACTTTTTTACACATTCATCAACAATAAGAAAATAATCTCATTAGAAAAACATGTAACATGAGACATAAGTGGAAAATATTTCGAGGGAAAACCATAAATAATATTTTTATAATATTTACTTGTAGGAAAAAACTTGCCGTTACAAAAAATTGTGGTTACCAGCCTAGTGGAGACACCAATCTCCACTACTACAAGTATTTGTACATACCAAACTACTGGAGACATCAATCCCCACTTTTTTTTTTAAAGATGATAACATATCTAGATCAATAGTAACCTTAAATCATCATACTCTCAGTTTTGATTTCAGTATCTTCCTAAACATACATCTTGCACTATCAAATTTTGCATCTAGCACCTATGCAATGTTACCAAATATTCAAATCACAAGCCACATAACACTGTATCCATATACTTTAATGGTATGGCTAGGCATTTACCGAGACTTTGGAACATTAAATGGATATGATAAATGGAACTTTAGGTTTGACCTAATATAACATAATTCATTCAATGGAAATACAATTGCTAATTAATGTTACCAAGAACCAAGGAGTCAAAATTATATTGCCATATTGAGAAAAAAGAAAGAAATCAACATTAAAAAACTTCACAAAACAAATACATTTTTGGATTGAGGATGGGAAAACTTTCTATCATTTGTCAAAAAATTATGTCACTTGACAACCTTAAAGCTAAAATATGGGGATACCAGAGATTTGGTTAATGGTTCACTTCATAAATTCTTGATATAATACTACTTGGTGTGATGGATCACACTAAATGGTATATTTGAGTCTTGTTAATGTCACTAATGAATTAAGTACAAAAGCTCCAAATTTCACTTTATAGTTGGAATATTAGGAAAAACCTAAAAAACATTAACACATAAAATTCTCACAAAATCAAGACCATTTTCCCTTGTTGATGAGAAATTTTTTTATCACTTGTTGAAAAAATGTCTTTGTCACTTAATAGCACCAAAGCACTTGAACATTAGGATATCAAAGGATCCAAAGAATGGGACTTTATAGAACTTCCAGTGTGGTCAATTCCTAGTGGATAAACTTCAGTTAACGTAGAAAGTTGCATTAACTAATGGAACTTACATATCGGAGCACTAAAGTATCTGATAAATGAGACATTTAGAGAAGCTTAGTATGGGAAGTCCCAGTTTAACAACATTTATTTGACATAATCTATTTCTATCATGAATTTATGTTATTTAATGACTTTGTGATACATGAGCACCAAATAACTCAATAAATGAGATTTTTAGAGAATCCCTAGTATGGAAAAGTCCTTGTGGATAGGTAACACTTTAGAAACATTTTTATGTCAAAATTTCGTGTTAAAAAATAGATCAAGTACTAAGATATTGGGACTTAGCATGCATTTGCATTATGGAAAAAAATTGATATGGATTCCTCCAAATAGACGAACATCAGTTTATGTGCCCTTTCTCGTTGGTTGACAAAATGGCAAAGGATAAAACAATTTTGTGTTTTGCACTATTTTTTCTCTAATTTGGCATGAACGATGGGTTCCATTGTATGCACAAAAACATTACTTGATCACATTTTTCTACTCTTCCAATGCCTCAAATCTTGCATTTGAACATCTCTAGTCCTCATTACCTAAAATTTCATCTTTTTTCTCACTTTAGATCTCCTCACTCCATCCACTTCCTTACTATTTTGGAGTGTTAACCAATTCATTATGTATAATTATTTAGTGCTTATTTATGGGTAAAAACTGTAATCTATGGTTGGTTTTACATATATGATCTCCCACTAACCCAATCCAACCTCAATATCAATATCCACCTGACATGACACTAAGGAGAACACAATATTCAACATGACATGCCAATATTATAATATCTTAATAGGCTAATAAATAAATATCATGTCATGTTCATGGTCTATTATCATAACATTTCAATAGGCCTGTTTCCCAAAAATTTGATATCCCAACATGTTAATAGGCTAACATCCCAACATCCATCTCACTATAGCTCAGGCGCAATTTGGCCTCCATATCATCACCACATCAACACTCCAAATCTACATCCTCCTGCAATGTTAACACACCACATTAGTGTCACATCAACATGCCTCCGTACATATTATCTCTTGAAATAATATATCATGGGGTCTAATGCACCCTTCATTAATACCTCATTCCTAGTTACTAACTCACCTATAGATTTATACCAACACTCACTCCCACTCACATCCCTTCTCTAATCTCATATAGATGTTAAAGGATGGGGATAGCCCCATCATTTGATGGACATGTTGGGTCCATTGGTATCACGATTCTACTTCACATGCATGTCAAGAATTTGGTTGATGCCTAGTATCTCAATATTTTGATATCCATGACACATAGACATTAAATTTTCCACTTAACATTTATGGAGGAAAATTTTTCAAACCCCAAGTTCCAATAGCCAATTTATTGATGTGCAATGATTTACATTTTATCATTTGACGGGAAATATCCCTAGAAATTGTTAATAGATTAGGTTTTCATTGTTAGGGAAATGTTGTAGCTATTGCATTTGAAAGCCTAACACCTCAATTCCCAATATATAGATATGTTGAGTTCCAATATCTCGATACATTGGGGCCTAATGTCTCTATAAATTGGGGTATGAAGTGCCTATAATTAACTTTGTTGATTTTTTACTATTGTGGGTTTTAGCAGAATCGAGGATTCCTGATGGGGATGGTCATTAGTTATGTTTGATTAACAATACCTAATAACTCAAGAATCCAACAATATACCTTTGTAGGGGTTAAGCACTCTTTTGACATATGCTACTAGCCATAGTGACCAAGGGCTACGGTTAAGACTTTCAAACCAAAAAAAAGTATGGATCTCTTAAAGGGATTCTTTGTAATAGCTCCAAGCCATGAAATTGGTTCTCAATGGGAAATAATTTACCCATTTTAATTCTAAAGACTCAAAAGTATTCATTAGGCTTAAGGTCCTTCTCAAAGCATTACTTCCAACTCAGAAAATCCCAATAATAAATCATAAGAAGGGCCAATGGATAAATCTTTCCACCTTATTAAGAAATACAAGGAGATGGCCATGGGAAAAATCCATAGCTTCTACTAGTTGAATGAATATTATCCTATTTGCATCACTTATAAAACAAAGAGATTAGTACAATAGCTATCTTCTAAGGGATAAAGTCCCCTTTTGTAGAGAAGGACTACAAGTTTTTTCAATTAGAACATGAGAGGGTCACAACTATTATATTTCATCCCTATCATGATGAAGTCTATCCTAAATAATATAATATAAGAAGAGGATTAGGTTTAAAATAATTTATTCGTCATGTCTTACACTCAATGCATTTTATAGCCCTCAAGACAACTTTCTTCAAAGAAGACCTCTACATATAATATTCATTCATCAAGACAATATTAGGTAATAACCAAGCATAAGTATGCAATACTTCTAGCTCTTTAGTCATACATAATCAATGATTCATTACAATAACCTTCAATTCGTTATTAAAAATAGACATTAACTAACATGAAACTATTCACAAAGAATTAAACAACAATATCCTTTAATTAAAAAAGAAGAATTTCACTTATGTATTTCTCTTTAACATGTTGGAAACTATAGAAGGAAGAGGAACTCTTCACCCAACCTTATGCTCAACAACACTACAATCCTTTTAGTTTTCCACCATCAAGACAAATATGATTCTTTATTGAAAAGCTTCACTTAGGGTTTATCGTGGTTACAAATCAAGTAAAAGACATGAATGCTACTCTCCATATATAAGATTCAAGATTTTCACTTCAAATTTGGAGTCAGTGCCTATCAGCATAACAAAACATGGCCATTTAAAGCTAGAAAAGCAAAAGAAGGATCCCTTCATTAATATAATAGTCCCTCAATGCTTTCCTTCTCCAATGGCTTTTGTGCCTTAGTCAAGCAAACAATTCAAAAAAAAATCTAGGCCCTTAAACATTAATTAAAGGATTCCAAATTAATTCCTAGCCCAAATCACTTTATAAATAATTTCTACACTACATGGCTTCGAGTCAAAAGGCTTTCTCGGACTTCTTATTTAGAGTCACTACTTATGCACCCCTGTGTGGGTCGATTTTGTTCACACACTTCACAGGCTACAAGTTCTCTAGTATGCAATCTCTTAGGTTCTCCTTCACACTTCTCTTAGAATTATTTTTCATTATGTATATTCTTTCTCTCTCTATCTACCTACCCTCATAAGTGCTACCTAGTGTGGGAGTTCAAGGTGCTTCCTTGGTCATACTATTAACTCTTGGAATCTCTTATTGTGTACACTATTAATACTTATGGGGATATCCAATACAGATTCCAATTCTTCTCATAACCATTGGTAGTTGGTGGTTCAACAACCAAATCAAGAAAATAGGTTATAATTAAGTTTAAGAAAGGTAGGAAGTTTCCCAATCTCCTCATAGCTTTCGTCTCATCGGGCTTATCTTCCATGCATTGGGATCTTTTTTGTTTTCCCTTTCCTTCAGTTTCAATAATATATATGCGAATAAATGAATATTTACATCATAAAAGTGTATAGCATAGTATACATGTTTATTATCCAACATTAACAACCTTAGTTACATTTACAAAATATACAGATTAGAAAAATGTTAAAAAAATGTATCTTAAAAAAATGTTGTTCAAATTTATCCATTTCTAATGTAGCACACTTCTCACTCCTTCAAATATGGATACACAAATTCCATTTTACACTTAAAAAACATCTTCTAGACTTGATTTATTACAACCCTGTTTTTAATGGAAAACATACATCTTTCTTACTCATATTGTATTTTTAAAATATCCATGCATCAAAAATATAATCCATATTATATAAATCCCTATGGATTGATTACCTATTAAAGTTTCAATGAGAAACTTGTAACAAAAACTAAAGTAGGGAACACCTCATAACTAATCTCTATATTAAACAAGTAAACATTAGATCGTTTACAAACAAAGCGTTTCACAACCATTTCAAAATTGGTGTAAAAACTATTATAAAATGTTACATCAAAAGTATCCATAGTATAATAATAAGAAGAACAATAAAAATTTACTAGAATGTCCATGAATGTAGGGCCTCATCTTATATATTCTTCTATGACAATACTCCAATGACTTTCATAAATTCAATAACATCATGGACCTTATCTATGCATTGCCCAAGTTTTAGGTCTCAATGATGAGGAATAAACCCCTTTCTATGCCAGGTTTAGTGAGATACAATAGGTAGTGAAGGTTACAGATACAAGAGGCTATACCCAATAAGACTAAGGGGAGAAACTACTTTAAGTGGAAAGAAATGTGATTTTATCTTATTCCATCTAGCAATTTCAAAGATTTCATATGTGCAATGAATTCTAAGTGTATTTTTTATGGATTATCAAGAAGGAATGAGCCTCTTATTATTATTTCGAGATTAACATAATATATTTTGATGTCCCTATGACATCTTGTTTTAAGCACCATTCTCCTTTTAAATATGGTTTACAAATTCTCCCTTTTATCTATTCCACCTTAAAATATAATTTATAATATTATAATTCACTTTACTATTGATGTCCAAACTCTTGATCACATCCTTAAGTTTACATTCCACCTTGAAATATAATTTATAAAATTATAATTCACTTTACTATTGGTGTCCTAACTTTTGGTCACATCCTTGAGTTTACACAATATAAGATAAAAATTATAATAGCCATACCATCCTAAATAATTATTTGTCCTACTAAAAGGTACTAAAAAGGTGGATTCTAAATTTACAAAAAAAAATAAAAATCTTACCTAGGCCTAAGCCAAGTCTTAACCACTAGAGTCATTCCTTCTCACTTTATAGAAGTATAACTTAAGTCTATCATAGGAAAATGCGGAACAATGAAAAAATAAACCAACTCTACATAATACAAACCATATTTGAAATTTGATAAAAAATATTGTCTCTCCTATTGCCTATACTTATAAAATGAATCTTTAACTTGCAAATTTTCATGAAAGATGAACTCATTAAACCCACATACACCCGCACATTACGCTCATCACCTCATTCATTAATGTATCTGTTGCCTACTAAACCGACATACACCCTCGACACTATAATCATCACATCATTCATTAATGCTTCTTGAAAGAATGAAGTATGTACTATATTAAATTTCACATCATTCATGAAGGTGGGGTGTACTGCTAGGTTTTAATAATGATAACGAAAGGAGAGATGCAATTCGCTTATAATACAAAAATAGAAATAATATAAGGAACCCAAGTTCAGTTATGAATTAGGTAGTATGAGTAGTTCTCAGATATATATGGTTATAGTTTTATGGTTATAGGTTTTCTTTCATTTTGATTTGAAGAAATTGAATTTAAAATAGCTCTCCAGAATATATAGTTAGTTATGTTAGAAATTAGATTACTAGAGTAATCTTTCTCATTTCACTGTTAAATACGACATATCCCATCAGATTTATAAACCCTAAATTTCGCCACATAACTATTGGACACCACATAATTAGAGAATAGTCTTTACCAAAACCCTTGTTACAAACTATTTCAGAATCCTCTGGCATCCACTCAAGCCAGAAATTATTAGGGTTAAGCAGACTTATGAAGGTTTTGTCTCCACGTCCTCTTACGACACCTGAAAGAGAGAGAAAGAGAATAAGGCACAAAGTGAGGCTCTGAGCTGCATGCAACCGAAAACAAAAATTACAACGTGACCCACGCGGAAACTGCATAAATTGCATCTCTGCCACGAACAACAGAACTTCGCGACCACGCTTCCCACACCATCATATCTCTGTGGTAGCTATGAATCCTCCGTATAGGCCGCCCTCATGGGCTGTCGGACTGGTCTTACACGCATCAAATTATTGCGTACCACCCATCCATAAGGGAAAAGAAATTGTAAGTATCACTTTTAAAGCATGGTACGATTTTTTGCTCTTTCGACGACTTTTCAATTTAATACATCTCTGCAGAAAACTACGTCCATTAATATATTCTCGGCAGAAAACTGCATATGTTGATTATAATATATTCTCGACAGAGCCTCTACATCAGTTGATTTAATATATTCTGGACAGAGACTGTTAGTAACTAGTCAGTTCAACATACAGCATCCATCCATTAACAATTTAACTACTCTGCCAGTGGTTTTAGAGTTCTGTTGCGCTATGTTGTTAACATTTAGGTTTACGCTATTTTTGCAATGTTACGTTGTACAGTCTTCGAAAAATTACACAATTGTTTCATCCAGATGGATATAATTAGGTCAGATTCATTTATAATTATGAATCTGGTAGTATTTTTGCGCAACTGTAAATTTTGTTTTGCCTGTAAAAAAAATCAATCACATATATAAAAAAAAATGTTACTCTATTTAAAACTACTATTATTATGAAGGCTAAGCCGAGACAGTGCTACTCACCAGAATCGTGTTACTCTATTTAAAACTATTGTTATTATTGTGAAGGCTAAGCCCACAGAGTGCTAGTCACCAGAATAGTGTCAATCGAAGTCTAACCACCTAGATACTTACTGAGAACTTTAATCTTTCTAAAGTGATTTGCATTGTCAATTTTTTTAAAAGGTTTGAATATATGAGCTAAGATGATTAAACTTCAGACAAACTAATTGGCCACATTACATGTAAAATTTTAATTATTTGTTATTTATATATTTCAAAAATCATCTAATAACATAAATATAGCTATATTTTGGATTCTGTTTTGGGCTAAAATAAATTTAATTTTAATCTTAGTTTTCTGTTACTCACATATTTGAGATATCATCTGTGATGGCTTCCCGCCTCTCCAACGCGGCTTGGGTGATTAGACTGTACGGTTGCTGTAAGCTCCTCTTTGATATTTTCGGGGTTCTAACCTATGGTACCGGTTATGCTTGGCCACGTGCCGGTCTCCCTTATCCGCCTTTTGTCAACCCTAAGCCTATTCACTTACCATTTTCGCCTGTTCGCTGTGCTAAACCTCAGCTCCGCTCTGTGGGGTTTATCCGCGCCTCCCCGTCTGGTTTCATCACTGTGTTTCTATGAATGCCTTCGGCCTTCCATCGCTCTGAAGGTTGGGTTGTGATGATTATGGCGACGCCGTCCGCTCCTGCACTGTAAATATATCTTGACTTGCTGTTCGTTGAGCTTTCTCTGCTATTAAACGTTGTTTCTCACCTGTTAATTTGTGGATTTAACTTTGTGACAGGGTCCCCATCATTCCATTGCGTCTCGGCTACTGAGGTAAGCTCTGGTTCCATGTCAGACTTGGTTTCCGCTTTTCCTTCAGATTCTAACGCCTTCGCTCCTTGTCTTCAGGATTGTAGTTTTTGTTTGGTTTTTCGATGCCGCCTCCTCGGCTCCAGGTAAAGACTAATATCTCATACTCTTCGTTTGCTGGTTTTAAGGATTATTCCGTGGTTACTGTGTGTATTAACCTGCCTCCACTTCGTTTTTGTTTTGCAGGTTGCTCGAGGTAGCTGGCCGCTGTTGCTTTACACTCTCTGCGGTTCTGGCACCAGTTCGAACCCTCCCAATCCTTCTCTATGGGTAGGGTCTTTCCGTGTTGGCTTATTTGTAAACTGTAGTGGTCTTAAAGACTTCGATTTATATTAGTTTTGTCACCTTAGCGGTGAACGAATAGTACTTCTCTCGGCTGTGTAACTCTTCGGTTGTCCTGTAATATTTATGTTTCGTTATCGAAACCCTCGTTCTGTATATTTATTGAAACCCTCGTTCTGTAATATTGGTATTTGGTTATTGCAACCCTCGTTCGCACCGAATTTGTTCGGTTACTTCCTCGTTGTGATAACTCTTTAGTTCTGTTCGGTTGTATCGTTGTCTTGGTTGAAAACTCTATTTCGAAGCTCTGTTTCGAACGAACTTTTCTAATGGAGCGTGAGACGCTTAGGACTCTTGTATGCTTTGGTTATATTAGTTAATAAAATGATACAATTTTTGGGTTTTCATTCCAGCACTTACATTTGTCGTAAATAACGTGAGGGTTTGTATGGTAGTACCTGGTTGATAGCCTGCGTTCATAATTATTCGTCTTTCTTTGTCTGGAAGTGGTCTTTGTAGCAACGCCCTGCTCTTCCTGTGAACACTTGCTATCTTTGTTATTTCAATGCAATTTAGTTACACAGAATTTATATATCAACGCATGAAAGTATTTTGTTACAGTGGTGCTTCAATTGAAAAAACAAATTTTATTTCAAATAGTTGTAATTTCTTTTCTCAGTTTGAGGAATCCCCTCACTGTTTTGCTTTCGCCTTTTTAATATCTCGTAGGTACAACTGTTCTTCTGTTCAAGTTTAACAGTCCAACCCGAATTCGTGTAACTGTCCACCAGTTATTTTTACAAAGCTGTTGGTTAACCATTTAACTGTTTCTTAACTAAAACAATTCATAGTTTGTGGCTTTTATGGTTCTAATGACCCTCAGGTAAAATATTAATCTACAGTTAACTAATTTCTAATTAAAAAGAAACAGTTCACAATCTGTAATTGCTAAGGTCCTAACGACCTTCTGGAAAATAAAACAGATAATAAAGAAAAGTAAAATAACCGACAAGTCCAACAACCTGTCAGCTATGCATGTATGATTTGCTTGTTCTTGTCTCTCCACGAGACTGTCAACCACCTTCTGTCTCCTCAGAGCTGGATGCTCCTGCATCAGGCTCCCGGGGTGGCAAAAAGTCATGGCTCTGTTCCATGAGGTCGTCGACAGAATAGCCTGCTTTCTGTATCTGCGTTGCGTTAAGCCACGAACTGTCCTCTATCAGACCGTTCTTCCATTTGACCAAATACCGCAAATACTCCTTCCTGCATATGCGCTTAACTACCTTTGTGTCTAGAATCCCTTCGATCTCAAGGGGTGGTGCCATTGGCATCTGTCTCGTCCATGAATCTCCTTCACAACTGATGTCCCGTGGTGGCTTCGTTGCTGTATTATCTACTGAGTCAGCGACATAAGGAAACAGGTCTGCCACATTAAAATAGGGGAAATACCGATCCCTGGTGGCAACTGTAGTTCATAGGCATTTGCAGAAAATTTGCGAATGATTTTACAGGGCCCGATCTTCTTAAATTTTAGCTTGTTGTACTCTCTCTTTGGAAATCGTTCCTTTCGTAAATACGCAAGGACTTCATCTCCCACGTTGAACTGAACTTCCCGACGCTTTGTATCGGCTCGCTGTTTATATCTTTGACTGTTGTCCTGTAATTTCAGTTTGACCTGTTCATGTAAGTTACTCATTGCTTGGGCGAAATCTTCCCCATCAGCGCTTCGTTTCTCAAGTTTCCCCAAATCTCGTAATTCATGCACTCCTCACGGATGCATGCCGTACAAAATCAGGAATGGACTGTAACCAGTGCTGCGGTTAGGGGAATCGTTGTATGCAAATTCCGCCTGAGCAAGTACACGGTCCCATGTCCGGGAGTTTTCACCTGTTAAACTTCGAAGTAAGGTTCCCATACTTCGGTTTACTACCTCCGTCTGACCATCAGTCTGCGGATGATAAGCGGAGCTGAATTGCAACTGGGTATTCAAATTTTTCCACAGAGTTCTCCAAAAATGACCGGTGAACTTTACATCTCTGTCAGAGATAATGGATCTTGGAAGTCCATGCAACCAAACGATCTCAGTAAAGAAAAGATGTGCTATATAAGTAGCATCGCTGGTTTTCTTGCATGGTACAAAGTGTGCCATTTTTGAAAATCGGTCTACCACAACCATTATTGAATCAAAACCTCGTTGTGTCTTCGGCAAACCCAGTACAAAATCCATACTAACTGAATCCCATGGTCGGCTAGGGATGGGTAATGGCATATAAAGTCTAGTGTTCTGACTGTGACCCTTTGCCAGTTGACAAATTTTACATCTACTCACGTACCTCTGCACATCCCGCTGCAACTTTGGCCAAAAATAAAAATTTCGTACCTGAGCAATCGTTTTGTCGATACCGAAATGTCCAGCCAGACCCCCACTGTGTTTTTCCTGTATAATGTTTTCCCGCATGGAACAGTTGGGAATACAGAACTGTCCTCCCTTAAACAGCAATCCTTCCTGTAGATTATAGTCTAACCACATGCTGTTATTTCGTAACAGCGGGTTTTGGCAAGCCTCATAGGCCTCCCTAAATTCAGTATCGGTCTGATACAGCTCTTTTAAGTGCTCAAAGCCCAAAATCTGCATCGTGCTCTCCTGTAGAAGCAACGTTCTTCTACTCAATGCATCTGCCACCTTATTTGCTTGCCCACTAATGTGTTTTAATACAAATGTAAAATTCTGCAAGTACTCAACCCAAGCTGCATGCTTATGGTTCAATTTATGCTGTTGCATAATGTACTGCAATGCAAAGTTATCAGTAAACAAAACAAACTCGTTACCTAACAGATAATGTCGCCAATGTTTCAAAGCTTGCACAATTGCGTAAAACTCCTTGTCATAGGTTGAGTATTTTTGCCTGCTCTCGTTTAGCTTTTCACTGAAATAAGTAACTGGTCTGTCCTCTTGACTAAGGACTGCCCCAATGGCCGTACCACTGGCATCGCAACGAACTTGAAAAGGTTTGTTGAAATCAGGCAGTCTTAGTATTGGTCTTTCAGTAATTTTCTTTTTCAAAATCTGAAAACTACTTTCTGCTGCTTCAGTCCAGTGAAATGGCTGATTCATCTTCTTGATCGTATCTAACATCGGTGCGCAAATCTCGCTGAAATTTCTGATAAATTTCCTGTAAAAACTGGCTAGTCCATGGAAACTTCGGACTTCAAATAAACTTTTCGGAGAAGGCCAGCTAACTATAGCTGTCACCTTTTCTGGGTCCATTTTTAGTTCATTTTCTGCAATTACAAAGCCCAGATACACTAATTCTCGCTGAAAAAAAGTACACTTTTTCAAATTAATTAGCAGCTTGTTCTGCTGCAACTTCCTCAACGCACTCTGCAAATGTCTGAAATGTTCCTCTTTAGTCTTGCTAAAAATCAAAATGTCGTCTAGGTAAACGATTACGAACTTACCATTAAATTCCTTTAGCACCTCATTCATCAGGCGCATGAACGTGCTGGGAGTATTGCTCAACCCAAATGGCATCACCAGCCATTCATATAAGCCTTCATTCGTCTTGAAAGCTGTCTTCCATTCATCTCCTTCCCGAATTCGGATCTGGTGATATCCACTTTTCAAGTCAATCTTCGAAAAATAAGCCGCCCCACTCAAACAATCCATCATATCATCCAATCTCGATAAGGGAAACCTGTACCTGACAGTAATTTTGTTAATAGCTCTGGAATCTGTACACATTCGCCATTCTCCTCCTTTCTTTGGAGCCAAAACGGTTGGTACTGCACAGGGGCTCATGCTTTCTCGAATCAAACCTTTGTCCAACAACTCCTAGACCTGTTTCCTGATTTCTTCATGGTCTTTAGGACTCATGCGATAAGCTGCTTTATTTGGCAGGCTTGCTCCTGGTATAAAGTCAATACAGTGACTAATACCTATCCTTGGTGGTAATTCATCTGGAAGATCATCTACCACAATGTCTCCAAAGTCCTGCAGTAACTTCTGAACTTCTTCGGGTAAATCTGATATCTGTGTATGTAGTACTACTGCCTTTGGTCTTCTTATGACAGCAAAATTTATTTCGTTGTCCTCAATCTGCTTTACAAATTCCTTTCCGCCCATCAGTAGTGCCTTCACCCCACTGGTTTCTGCTGTATTTTCCCCCTTGATGGGTACAAGCGTACGCTTGATCCCATCTTTAACAAACTTATAGCAGTTGGTTTTTCCGTCATGAACTGCACTTCTATCAAACTGCCAAGGTCGTCCCAACAGTAAGTGACAAACATCCATTGGCATGACATCGCAAAGGATCTTATCCTTGTACCTACCGATTTGAAACTCCACCTCACACTGTTCATCAACTAACAGTTGATGCCCTTTCTGCAGCCACGACACTTTGTAGGGAGTAGGATGCTTCAGTTTCTTCAATCCCAGCTTTTCTACCATCTCCACAGCTACTAAATTGTCGGTACTCCCACTGTCAATGATCAATTTACAGCACTTACCCTGTGACTTGCAGACAGTGCGGAACAAAGCCTTTCGCTGATCCGGTTCTGCAACATCTTTTGCTAGTTTTAACAACACTTTATTCAACACCAAAGCTTCCCCTGTCTCCGGTGTGTTTTCTGCTTCTTGAGGTGTCTCCTCAACATCCTCAGGCTGAGCAACATAAGTTCCTCTCCCACCTGCTGGTTCACCTTCAGGACAGTCGTACGACTTGTGTCCCAATTTGTGACAACGATAGCACTGGATAGTTCCCCTGCCCCGACCAAATCCTCGCCCTCGCTGAGCTGGTCGTCCCTCTCTAGTGCTATTGTCCTTCTCTGTTGTGCCAGCAGACTTGGAACTGCTGCCTTCCTCATTTGGACCTGTACTTCTAACTCTATCAAAAACCTTACATTTTCCCCTGCTAGTTCCACCTCCTCTCTTGGTGTTCTGCTTCCGATTAATTTTCTCCTCTGCCTTCAGTGCAAACTGGTAAGCTTCATCCAACGTTTGGGGTGAGAGGATACCGATTTCATCCAGAATCTCCCCTCTCAAGCCATTCACAAATCTGGCTGTTTTTTCTGGGGTATCTTCCACATACCCTGCTCGCAAATTCAACTTATAAAATTCCTCTGTAAATTCCTTAACAATGATTCCTCTTTGTTTCAAGTTCTGCACCTGTCTATACAACATGATCTGGTAATCTTTTGGCAGAAACTTTCTTTCAGTTTTGCCTCCATTCCGGCCCACTTCTTTATAGGTTGTTTGTGTAGCCTCTTCCTCTCCGCCTGAATGTTGTCCCACCACAAGGACGCATGTCCTTTCAGTTTGGTGGTGACGAACTTCACTTGTTTGTCCTCACTGGTTTCCTCAAACTCAGAATATTTATTTACTTCACTCAACCAATCTAGTAACACATCTGCAGACAAACTCCCATAATAAGTGGGTAACTCATGCCTTGGCTTATGACTGGACAACAAAACTGACTTTAATAATTGAAGTTCCGGTGTCACCCCTTCAAACTCGTCCTCTGGTTCATCTACTTCTTCATCACTTTCATCTACTGGGTCTCTCCTCTCCCCAGCCTCCACCACTGTCAATCTTTCATGTAAAACGCGAATCTCCTCACGAAGTCCCTCATCTGCTATCCTACGGACCGCTCGTCCCCTTCCTCTTCCTCTTCCTCTTCTTCTCCTCTTCCTTCAACTTCCATTTGTTCCAATTCAACAAACTAGCTTTGATACAACTTTTGATGGCTTCCCGCCTCTCCAACGCGGCTTGGGTGATTAGAATGTACGCTTTAATGTGACCGACGTTGAATTTATTGGTTGCTGTACACTCCTTTTTGATATTTTCTAGGTTCTAACCTATGGTACCGGTTATGCTTGGCCACTTGCCGGTCTCCCTTATCCGCCTTTTGTCAACCCTAAGCATGTTCACTTACCATTTTCGCCTGTTCGCCGCGCTAAACCTCAGCTCCGCTCTGTGGGGTTTATCCGCGCCTCCCCGTCTGGTTTCAGCACTGTGTTTCTATGAATGCCTTCGGCCTTCCGTCGCTCTGAAGGTTGGGTTGTGATGATTATGGCGACGCCGTCCGCTCCTGCACTGTAAATATATCTTGACTTGCTGTTCGTTGAGCTTTCTCTGCTATTAAACGTTGTTTCTCGCCTGTTAATTTGTGGATTTAACTTTGTGACAGGGTCCCCATCATTCCATTGCGTTTCAACTCGGCTACTGAGGTAAGCTCTGGTTCCATGCCAGACTTGGTTTCCGCTTTTCCTTCAGATTCTAACGCCTTCGCTCCTTGTCTTCAGGATTGTAGTTGTTGTTTGGTTTTTCGATGCCGCCTCCTCGGCTCCAGGTAAAGACTAATATCTCATACTCTTCGTTTGTTGGTTTTAAGGATTATTCCGTGGTTACTGTGTGTATTAACCTGCCTCCACTTTGTTTTTGTTTTGCAGGTTGCTAGAGGTAGCTGGCCGCTGTTGCTTTATACTCTCTGCGGTTTCTGGCACCAGTTCGAACCCTCCCAATCCTTCTCTACGGGTAGGGTCTTTCCGTGTTGGCTTATTTGTAAACTGTAGTGGTCTTAAAGACTTCGATTTATATTAGTTTTGTCACCTGAGCGGTGAACGAATAGTACTTCTCTCGGCTGTGTAACTCTTCGGTTGTCCTGTAATATTTATGTTTCGTTATCGAAACCCTCGTTCTGTATATTTATTGAAACCCTCGTTCTGTAATATTGGTATTTGGTTATTGCAACCCTCGTTCGCACCGAATTTGTTCGATTGCTTCCTCGTTGTGATAACTCTTTAGTTCTGTTCGGTTGTATCGTTGTCTTGGTTGAAAACTCTGTTTTGAAGCTCTGTTTCGAACGAACTTTTCTAATGGAGTGTGAGACGCTCAGGACTCTTGTATGCTTTGGTTATATTAGTTAATAAAATGATACAATTTTTGGGCTTTCATTCCAGCACTTACATTTGTCGTAAATAACGTGAGGGTTTGTATGGTAGTACCTGGTTGATAGCCTGCGTTCGTAATTATTCATCTTTCTTTGTCTGGAAGTGGTCTTTGTAGCAACGCCCTGCTCTTCCTGTGAACACTTGCTGTCTTTGTTATTTCAATGCAATTTAGTTACACAGAATTTATATATCAACGCATGAAAGTATTTTGTTACAGTGGTGCTTCAATTGAAAAAAAACAAATTTTATTTCAAATAACTGTAATTTCTTTTCTCAGTTTGAGGAATCCCCTCACTGTTTTTCTTTCGCCTTTTTAATATCTCGTAGGTACAACTATTCTTCTGTTCAGGTTTAACTGTCCAACCCGAATTCGTGTAACTGTCCACCAGTTATTTTTACAAAGCTGTTGGTTAACCATTTAACTGTTTCCTAACTAAAACAATTCATAGTTTGTGGCTTTTATGGTTCTAATGACCCTCAGGTAAAATATTAATCTACCGTTAACTAATTTCTAATTAAAAAGAAACAGTTCACAATCTGTAATTGCTAAGGTCCTAATGACCTTATGGAAAATAAAACAGATAATAAAGGAAAGTAAAATAACCGACAAGTCCAACAACCTGTCAGCTATGCATGTATGATTTGTTTGTTCTTGTCTCTCCACGAGACCGTCAACCACCTTCTGTCTCCTCAGAGCTGTATGCTCCTGCATCAATCTGATAACATGATAGGACCATTTTGGAATGCAGTGACTCGGGGTAAAACAGAACATAAATGTTTTTGACTCAAAAGTGATAAAAATTATTAACTCACTTGTAATTATGGAGTCTTCTTCCACAGTGAGTTAATGACTAGCACAACCACATTAATAAATGTGATTGATATATGTATATATTTATCACATGCACAACCACATTAATAAAAGTGATTGATATATGTGTATATCAATCACATACACAGTCACATTATTAAATGTGGTTAATATACTTGAATAGAGGTCAATAAATATGGATTTAATATTAATATTGATATTAATATATGTATAATTATAATAATAAAATAATAGTAATAATCGTATTATAAAATATTATTATCATTATATTGTAAATACCATAATAATTATAACAATAAACACAAGGTAGATAAACCCTAAGATAAATATTATAAACCCTAAAATAAACATGGTTGACAATGTCTGATTATGGTTGATAATGGAGACAAACTTTGTGACAATGTGACGTTGGATCATGGTTGACAATGGATGACCATGATTATCCTAATTTGACGTTGGACTAGGAGACAATCTTTGTTACAAGATGATCATGGTTATTGATGATGGTTGACAATGGTTCACCATGATTGACTATGGTTGACCAAGGTTGATTTTCATATTGAGAAAATCTTTATCACAATGCAACATTGGACCATGGTTGATTGAGATAATATTGGTCACAATGTAAAGTTGGACCATTGTTGACCATGGTTAACCATGATAGTGATGTGGCCCGTCCACGTGGCCCTACCTCAGCTCACCCAACACGGTACTTACAGATTTGATCGGTGGATTATATGTGATTTGCGATCGTTTTTTATTTGGTCTGGAATTAATGGTGCCTGTACCTGCTGACCTACCTTCCGGTACTTCACTTCTCCTCCAGCTTACACCTATCCGCCTTGATTAAAGGTTAACCCTAATCCTCCCGTTCCTGTTTTGGTTGTTGCATTTCGCGCTTCTGGTCATTTTGGTATGGTGAACTCGTCACTCTGCAACCTGTTTCGGCTCGGCTCTGTCTTGGAGGAAACCGTCGATGTTTGGTCGTGTTTAGTGGTTTTCTTGCTTGAGAATGTGGTTTTCCACCATGGCTCCGTCGGTACCTTTGTTTTTCGTATGCACTGGTAAGTGGTAACTCTGTCCGCGTCTCTGTTATTGGGTTTTCCTCGAGTCTCTCTGTCGACTTGCTCTTTATCTGAGTTTATTGGTTTGTTTGGTCACATGCGGTGTTTCTATGGTTGTTTCTCCGCCTGGACGACCTCGTTCTGCTCAGGAACAACGTATGCTCGAAGGCCTGCTACTGTCGGTGTCAGACATTCGTTTCATCCAACTGGTAAGTTGATTTCTCTGCTGTAATCTCGTTTTCACTTCTTGGGTCTTTGCTAACCTGTCTGGCTCCTTTGTGGTCAGGTGGGTTCTCAGCAAACATGGAATTCGTCCACCTTCAGGTATGGTAAACCTCCTCTCGTGAACCCTTATCTCATTATTTACTATATTTCCCTTCTGGTAAGGTTATGGTGACTTATAAGTATCAGGGTTTTGCTTTTCCCTCAAACCCTAACTCAGTTGCTTCGTTGGTTGTCTGTTACAGGTGGCAACACTGTGGTCCTGGGCAACAAGCTACGGCCTCACGCTCCCGGGTAGCTCTATGTCTTCTGTTTGTTATTTGTTTTAGCATTAAGTCCGCCTGTAGCTCAGTATGGTCTCAGTCCTTAGAAACCCTATCGTCTTCGGCCTTATATGGTACTATGCGTCTGTACTTGTTTACTGTAAGCTTCGGCTTTCTAGGTTCGGTTACTCGTCGGTGTAATATGTATGGGTCTCGGTTATTTTTTTGGTCACGCTTGTTTAAAGCGGAAAGGGGTTCGACCCTCGTAATGAATTTGACTGTAAATTATTTATTTGGCACAGACCTGCAATTACAATATATGTATGTATTTGGAAATCTTGACTTCGTATTTAATGTTTGTGGGTTTGGTTCCTTACCCGGACTCGATCTGGAAACTTCACGCTATTTGTTCCTTTCTTTGTTCATTTGCCATCGTGTTGCATACTCTTCACTTCATCTTGGGTTAACTTGACTGTTGTCTTGTTTGGCGTTACTCTACGCTCAGTAGCTTGGAATGCTTCTCTGTAGTTATTCCACCTGCATGGTCACTTACTTGTACAGAGATTTACGTGTATTTAGTTCTATGTTAATGCAACTCGGCAACACATTTGTTGATTACAGTAGTTTACACAGAATTATGATTTCTCAGCAATATGAATTATTCAGAATGTAGATACATTCTTTCGTGCACAGTAATTTCTAAATGAAGGAAAAATAAGAGGAATGAATTTCTGTATTTCTTTATAGCAATAATATTTCTCTCTTTTTGCTTAGCTGCTGAACTGAACCCCTCTTTTGTCTTCGGTTTGGTCCTTTATCCCCTCGGGTTGATTCCGTTGACAACTATCTCCCGTTACCCGTTTACAGACAGTTAGATAATGACGCTTGTTCAGTTTCCTGTTTGTCAGTTATAAACCTGACTTCTAACTACTTTGTCACTGGCCCCACAAAGGTGACTGTGTACATTATTTGAAATAAACTAATCTACTTATTACAATTTACACTGACAGCTACAATAAAGTAACTAATTAAAATTACCTAACAGAAATTTTAAACAAACTGTAGTTGACTCTGATAGAGGAAATAAAATGAAATTAAAAGAAACTGACAGTCTTGCTGTCCCTTGTCGATTTGTTTAAACTTCCCAGTCTTTTTCCGAAACTCTGTGTGTCCCGTCTTGGTCTTCACCTTGTCGACCAGATGCTCCTGCATCAGGCTGCCGGGGTAAAAGAGAATTCTCATGGCTCCGTTCCATGAGCTCCTCCACCGAATAACCTGCCCTTCGAATCTGTGCTTCGTCGAGCCAGGAACTGTCCTCTAGGGGACGGTCCTTCCACTTGACAAGATAGCGCAGATATTCCTTCCTACGCGTCCGTTTAGCTACCTGTGTGCTGATAATCCCTTCAATTTCGTGAGTCTTAACCGACGGTAACTGTTTCTTCCAAAGACTGCTCTCGAACTGGGTGTCCCATTGTGGCTGTACCATGTTTTCGTCTGCTGCCTGGGCATGATACGGAAACAGATCTGCCACGTTGAATATGGGCGATATGCCTATTTCAGGTGGCAGCTGAATTTCGTATGCATTCGCGGAAAATTTGCGAAGGATTTTGCATGGGCCGATTTTTTTGAACTTTAGTTTATTGTACGTTCCCTTAGGAAACATTTCCCAACACAAATGCGCAAACACTTCGTCTCCAACCTCGAAATGTACCTCACGCCGCTTGACATCTGCATGTTGTTTATATTTCTGCGTGCTGTCCTGCAATTTCATCTTAACTTTCTCGTGCAGTTCACTCATTGCCTCGGCAAAATCTTCCCCATCTGCACTCCTCCTTTCCAGCTGTCCTAAGTCCCGCAACTCGTGTACTCCCCGTGGATGTATACCATATAAGATCTGGAATGGGCTTAGACCAGTGCTCCGGTTAGGCGAATCGTTGTAAGCGAATTCGGCCTGGGCTAGAGCTCGATCCCACAATCGCGAGTTTTCTCCTGTCAAACTTCGCAACAAATTGCCCAAACTTCTATTAACTACCTCCGTCTGTCCATCGGTCTGCGGGTGATACGCGGAGCTGAAATTTAACTGTGTGCCCAGCTTTTTCCACAGGGTGCGCCAGAAATGCCCCGTAAATTTCACATCCCTGTCTGAAACTATAGTCCTTGGTAAGCCATGTAATCGAACTACTTGTGTGAAGAAGAGGTGTGCCACATAGGTGGCGTCGCTAGTCTTCCGGCACGGAATGAAATGAGCCATTTTGGAAAATCTATCCACCACCACCATCACTGAATCATATCCCCGCTGCGTTCTGGGCAATCCTAGGACAAAGTCAATGCTGACTGAATCCCAAGGTCTGCTTGGAACTGGTAGGGGCGTATATAACCCAGCATTCTGGCTGTGCCCTTTCGCCAGTTGGCAGATGTTACATCTGGTTACATACCTCTGTACGTCTCGACTCATTTTCGGCCAGTAGTAAAAGTGTCCTAGCTGTTCCAACGTTTTATCTACGCCAAAATGTCCTGCCAAACCTCCGCTATGCTTCTCTTTCACTAAATTTTCCCTCATTGAACAATCTGGAACACATAGTTGTCCTCCACGAAATAACAATCCGTCCTGCAAATTAAAATCCAGCCATGGGTTTGTATTTCGTAAGACAGGATTCTGGCATGCCTCAAAGGCTTCCTTGAAATCCGCGTCCATCTGGTACAAATCCTTCAAATATTCAAATCCCATTACTTGTATGCTGCTTTCCTGTAAGAGCAAAGCTCTTCTGCTTAAAGCATCTGCCACTTTATTGGCTGTTCCACTTATATGCTTCAGCACGAAAGTAAAACTCTGTAGGTACTCCACCCACTTGGCGTGCTTGTGGTTCAATTTGTGTTGCTGCGTGATGTACTGTAGCGCAGAATTGTCAGAGAACAAAACAAACTCATTACCGAGTAAGTAGTGCCTCCAATGCTTCAAGGCTTGAACTACTGCATAGAATTCTTTATCGTATGATGAATATTTCTGCCGGCTTTCATTTAGTTTCTCACTAAAGAATGCCACAGGTCTGTCCTCTTGACTGAGTACAGCACCAATAGCTGTCCCGCTTGCATCACATCGGACTTGAAAAGGCTTGCTGAAGTCAGGCAGCCTCAAGATTGGCCTCTCTGTTATCTTCCGTTTCAGAAGCTGGAAACTGTCTTCTGCTTCTCTTGTCCAACAAAAAGGTTGACTGGCCTTTTTGATGGTTTCTAGCATTGGCGCGCATATCTCACTAAATTTTTTTATAAACTTTCTATAAAAACTGGCTAAACCGTGAAAGCTACGTACCTCGAATAAACTCTTTGGTGACGGCCAACTCATGATTGCTGTAATCTTCTCTGGGTCCATTTTCAATTCATTCTCTGCCACTACGAATCCCAGATATATTAACTCCTTCTGTAGGAAAGTGCATTTCTTCAAATTTACCAGCAGTTTGTTCTGCTGCAGCTTCTCGAATACTCTTCGAATATGCTAAAGGTGTTCCCTTTTCGTCCTGCTAAAAATTAAAATATCATCCAGATAGACTATCACAAATTTTCCAATAAATTCCTTTAACATTTCGTTCATCAGTCTCATAAATGTACTTGGAGCGTTACTCAACCCAAACGGCATAACCAGCCATTCGTACAACCCTTCATTGGTCTTGAAGGCTGTCTTCCATTCGTCGCCTTCCCTAATCCTGATCTGATGATACCCACTTTTCAGATCGATTTTTGTAAAATACGCTGCCCCACTAAGGAAATCCATCATGTCATCCATCCTAGGCAAGGGAAACCTGTAACGGATGGTGATCTTGTTTATAGCCCGCGAATCTGTACACATTCGCCACTCGCCACCCTTATTGGGCACAAGGACTATAGGTACGGCACAGGGGCTTAAACATTCTCTGATCAGTCCCTTGTCCAACAATTCCTGTACTTGTTTGTGCACTTCTTCATTGTCCTTTGGACTCATTCTGTACGCTGCCTTATTTGGTAAACTCGCTCCTGGTATAAAATCGATATGATGGCTGATGCTCATTTTAGGGGGTAATTTGTCAGGTAATGCCTCTGCTGCAATATCGGAAAATTCTTCTAACAACTCCTGTACTTCCTTAGGCAATTTTGTCCTTTCTGTGCTCAGTAATACCGGCTTCATCCTCCTTACAACTGTAAAATTCACTTCAGTTTCATCAATCTGTTTGATGAACTGTTTTCCTCCCAATAATAACGCCTTTGTTCCGCTAGATTCTGCTGAATCTTCCTCTTTGATGGGAACGAGTGTGTGTTTGACCCCATCCTTCGTAAACTTGTAACAATTTGTCTTTCCATCATGTTTCACCCTTCTGTCATACTGCCAAGGTCTCCCGAGCATTATGTGGCACACATCCATGGGCATAACATCGCAGACCACTGTATCGTGGT
>APFE030459104.1:0-26379 GCA_000404065.3 Pinus taeda | reverse complement strand
TCTTCTGAAAGCCCGAATGTCCTGCAATGGGAGATGAGTGCAATTCTGCCAAAATGCGACTTTTGAGGGTGGATGTTGGTGATATTATGACTCTGTCCTTGCAGCGAAGAATATCATCCTGCCACGAGTAGCGCTTGGTGGAATTTGGATCTGCCTGCAATTGAGAAATGAGTTGGGAGAGCTCGGGGTGTGAAAACCATTCCCTGTGAGCTGCTTCAATCCATTCTGGAATGGGGAGGGAAATTTCTAGCAGGGTACTTTCCTCCTCAAATTGGCTAGATAATGCATCTGCTACACTATTGTCTTTCCCTTTCTTGTAAATGATCTCAAAATCATATCCCAACATTTTGGCTAGCCATTTATTTTGTTGTGGGGAGGATAAGCGTTGCTCCAAAAAATATTTAAGACTGTGATGATCTGTGCGGATTTGGAAACGTCGCCCCAATAAGTAAGGTGGCTAGGTGTCGACTTCATGTAAGATGGCCATCATTTCCTTCTCGTAGGTAGATTGGCCTAGATTCCTCCCTCTGAGTTGTTGGCTTGTGAAGGCCAACGATCACCCTTCCTACATTAAGACCGCCCCAATACCTGTACCCAAAGCATCACATTCAATGACAAAAGATTTGGTGAAGTCAGGTAGTGCTAAAACTGGAGTGGAACACATGGCATTTTTTAGAGCTATAAAGGCATGTTGTGCTTCCTCATTCCAGAAGAATGATTTTTCTTTAGGAGTTGGGTGAGGGGCTTCACTATGTGACCATAGTTGCGGACAAATTTACGATAATAGCCTGTGAGACCCAAAAATCCTCGCAAGCTCTTCAAGGTCTTAGGTTGAGGCCATTCCTGCATTGCCTGGATATTTTTGGGGTCCACCTTGACACCTTCACGCCCCACAATGTGGCCCAAATACTCTACTTCTACCATGCCAAACGAACACTTGGACATCTTGGCAAATAATTTATGCTTGCGAAGCAGTTGCAAGAGTAGATCTACATGCTGAAGATGTGCGGCCCAAGTGCAACTATAAATGAGGATGTCATCGAAGAAGACAAGGACAAATTTCCTGAGATATGGTTTGAGAATGTGGTTCATAAGGCTCTGAAAAGTAGAGGGGGCATTACAAAGACCAAATGGCATGACCAGGAATTTATAGTGGCCTTCATGAGTTCTAAAAGCAGTCTTGGGGATGTCGACTTCCTTCATGCGAATTTGGTGATACCCTGAGCGAAGATCTAGCTTCGTGAAAAATTGAGCCTCATTGAGTTCATCCAACAAATCATCAACCACTGGGATGGGAAATTTAACTTTGACTGTCAACTTATTGAGGGCCCTAAAGTCGGGACACATCCGCCACTCCCCATCTTTCTTGAGCACCATGACCACTGGGGATGAATAAGGACTAATGCTGGGACGAATGACACCAGCTTCCAAAAGTTCCTTGATGATTTTTTCTATTTCATTCTTTTTGGGTGAACGGATATCTGTATGGGCGCACATTTGGGGGTTGGGCCCTTGGAACCAAGGTGATGCTATGATCATGTTCCCCTCGCGAGGGTGGAAGCTCATGAGGCTTGTCAAAGACCGGCAAATGGTTATTTAAAATCTGTTGCATCTCAGGATGAATTGGCGGCGGCTTGGTTTCGACTACCTGGATGGCATTAAATTGAGCTACAACTCCATGATTGCCCTTTTTTAACAATTTTTCCATCCTATGCGAGCTGATGATAGAGGGGGCTCCCATCTGGAGTCCACGGAGGGTCTGTGTGTAGTTGTTCTGCTTAAAACTCATATATAACTCCTGGAAATCCATTGTGATTGGCCAAAGAGTGCGGAGCCAGTCAGCTCCAAGGACAATGTCGAAACCCCCCATGTGTATGGAAAACATGTGGGTTTTCAACTGATAATCCCCCATTTGAAGTTTGACATTTTCACAGCGGCCTTCACATTTCATTGTGCCTCCATCTGCAATTTGAACTTGGAATTTAGAAATAGCTCGTACAAAACAATCCACTGCTTCTGCGACTTTTTGATGGATGAAATTATGTGTGCTTCCACTATCAATCAAGACTACTACTGGGCGATGTTTAATAAAACCTCCGATTTTGAGAGTTTGAGGGGAAGAAATCCCTGCCAAAGCATGCAACAAAATAACTGGTTCGTCAGAGACATTGTCCTGTTAGTTGTCTTTTTCAAGCGGCTCATGTTCCTCCAGTGGTGGCTCTTCCTCTATTGAGCTGTAGTCAGTGGCATCAATTTGAAAAAAAATGGTCTCCTTGCATTTATGCCTTGAGGAGTATTTTTCATCACAGTAGTAACATAGGCCTTGTTTTCTTCTTTCGGCCATCTCCGCAGGTGACACCTTTTGGACTTTAAGTGTTTGAGTCGTGTTGTGAGCCTGTGGGGGGCGACCTTTAGCGGAGAAATTTGGGTGACTGTATTGGGCTGCTAATGCATGCTCCACGTTGCGAGCTACCTTGCAAGCCTCCGTCCATGTGGGAGGGTGGTGCAGTAGGACTTGGGCTTTGATAGCTTCTTTAAGACCGCTGATAAAACATTCCGTGTAGAACCCCTCTGAGAGACCCCAAGTGCGGAAGGCTAAGGCTTCAAAATCTGTAATATATTCATCCACTGTACCATTCTGTCGGAGCTTATTAAGACGACCCAAAAAAGATGATTCCTGGTCAAAGCGGTCTTGAAGAGCTTTGGTGAATTTGGGCCAAGTCCTAAAAGGTCCAGTGCAACATTGCTGCCATTCCCACCATTGCCACCATTCATTGTCCAAGTACATGCTCCGCAACATAAGCTGAGTCTCATCATCGAAGATGCGATTTAGTTTGAAATATTGCTTCATTTGTGCTATCCATGCCGACCGGTGAGAACTGTCAAATTTATGCATATCCAACTTGGGAGGTCGCTAACTGGGTTGTGGGTGGGTGTGCCAGACGTGAGGAGAGTGGCTAGACTCACCCTCATTGTGTTCATGGCCATTATACTCCTCCTTGTGGGCTTGCTCCTTGCTCTTCGGGACTATTTTGTTGACCATGCTACATAGTCTGGTGAGCTGAAGGTCGAGGTTATGCACTGAATCTTCAAGTTTGTCCATCCATTCATTGGCCATCGCTTGAGCTCTAGTTGCTACCATACACCAACCAGATTTTTTGAAAAGTGGGACCGCCTAAAAAAAAAATTCACCAAGAAGTGAATGGTACCACCGTGCTCAGCTCCTCATCCTGATTCTGATGGGCTAGATCACCAATAAGCGCCCCGAAAGATCTCATAATTTTTTTCTTTTTTTTCCTGAAAACTCCTAACGGAGTTTTATTCCTCCCTTATCAATACTGCAGTGGCCAAATTCTAAAAATGTCAATGAGGCCAAAAGTCCTGCGAAAATTATACTTCGGTATAGGAACCCTTCACAACGACTCTGATCTGGTGGATCTGAGAGATCTGAATGGCGGATCTGATAGTGCTGGGCGGCAGAACTGACTGCTTCTGCGGATCTGATGGATCTAATAGATCGGAATGGATGATTGGGACCAATGTCTGCTGCTGCTGCACTCCTTTGCACAAGCGGATCTGGAAAAGATAATGATAGAAAAGGGAACTAGGGTCTTGAGGAGTCTCAGGTGCTACAGATCGCAATATACATAAGGGTCTGGCAGTAGTACTCGGCCCAATGGTTTAGGGCTCTAACTAAGGAGGATCGACCGTACCCTTAGCCGTACAACTCGACTACCCTATCGTACGGGCGAGTAATCTCTCTGAGTGCTGTTCTCGGTGTATTGTAGCCGCGAGACAGCCGACGGTTTATCTATGGTGAGGTTTCAAAGGATCCTAGGGGGCTTCCGATATACCCAGAGGGTACGTGGAAGACATTCCGTGCGCGGTTCTGTCTAATGCGCTACTACTCGAAGGGGTACCCACAGGGGTTACAAGGGAGTCCAACAGACGTGACCACCTGTTGTATTTATTGCGTGCATGCCTCCCCAAATTCGCAGATTTATGCGCTCAATGATAGATCCTGTGGTTTAAAGACGCCGGAACACGTCTCTAGCCAAAAAAAAAAATTGCTACGAAATGGAGATCCCATCGGCCCTGGAAAGTGCTCTGATACGACTTGTTATGCTCTTAACCTGCAAATGATACCCAAATACAGAATATGCAAAGAAAAGATACCCAGAACACAGAATAACAATGATTTTATTATTGAGAGAGTAATGTTCACTTGCCTCTTCGAGGGGGCAACCTCTAATAGAGTAGAGCTCGATTACAAAATAAGACACGATGCTCCTCGCAGGGAGTCTCTATCCTTTATATATGACTCATACATGCAATACCACGGGCCAATACCGTGGTATTAATAATACCATCTATTTAATACTACGACCCATTTGCAACTAACTGTGGTTCCGTTATTAATTGCGGATTAACCACTTACAATTATTAATATGGGCTTTATTGACTCTTGACTATGACGTGATCCCATTACATAAATAAGGGGGTTTAGGGTGGGACCCTAACATTTTCAATGAAGTATGAATACCCAATATTGAACTAATGGTTTTCTAAAATACATTTTTTCTCTTTTACCTAAATTTTATGTGCCTATAGTAGCTGAAGTGTGCTATAAACATCTTATAGATTTTCTACCCAATATTTAATAAATACCAAAATATCATCAAGATAAATTACCAAGAACTTTCCTAGGTGTGACTTGAACACATCATTGATTAATCTCATAAATGTGGTTGATGCATTTGTCAATCCAAATGGCATGACTAGCCATCAAAATAGCCCAAAATTTTCCCTGAAATTAGTCTTCCATGTGTTTTGTGTATGCATGTGAGCTCGATGGTAGCTGAATGTAAAATCTATATTTGTGAAGAAGTAAGCCCCTTGTAAGTGGTCCAACAAATCCTCAATCTTGGGCAAGGGATAATGGTTTTTAATGGTATCTTTATGAAAGGTAGTATAATCTGTAACTATATTCCATTCGTAATCATCCATTTTTGGAATAATGAAAGAAAGAGGTACACTTGGGGAGGGCGAAGGTTGAATATGTTCTCATGCCAACAATTGTGCAAGTTTGTGTTCTATGTTTCTTGTCTCTAGAGGAGCGAGGTGATAGGATGAAGAATTTAGAAAAGAAGCACCGGGAATAATATCGATTGTGTGTTCAATAGATGATGTTGGGGGTAGCCCCATGGGCTGTGTGAATATATCTGTGATTTATTGAAGAAGGGGAACCATATCAAGGGGTACTAGATTAGTGAGGTTATATAGTTGGACAGGTTGAAACAGACATAAGGAAACACATTGGTTCAAACCAACTTTCTTAATGGGAGCTTTGTTAGTAGGAGGCTATGTTGGTTTAAGTGAAGAGGATGTAAGTACATAGGTACAACCCTCATGCTATAAGTGATATTGGTGATATTTAGTATGAAAAACAACATGCATATTTGACTAATATGGGATTTCGAGTAATATATTAACATAATCGAGAGGAGAAACATCATATATTGTAGTATCTCGAAAAGCACAAATAGTAAAGGTCATTACACAATGTTGGGAGACAACAAGATGAGGGATTTCCTTTCTTACCCGACCAATCTAATACATGGCTAGGTGTGGAGTGGTGGGGAGGTTAAAGTGTTGAACCAAGTCCTAGGCCAAAACATTCTTTCGACTCTCAATGTTGAGGAAAAGAACAACCAATTCCTGCTTGATATGAAAATTATGGGTAAAAAGAGGTGCAACAGAGGTCCATTAGTAGACATGAGGATGAGATAGAGGTCACCTTCAATAGGATTGTTGAGAGAAATAACTATAAGAGGAGGGGAATTTGGTTGCTCAACCTTGATAAAAAGAGTCTTGTTGCTACACATACTTTTAAGTGCTAAAAAATTGGTAGAATTATGTGAATTGGTCTTATTGAAGGTACACGTGTAGGTATTGTGAGGCCTACATATATTGTCTAAACATGCTATGTTTTGTAATTTTAACTAGAATCTGATGATTTTTTCTATTTCAAATCTTAACTTTTGTTGTTTAAAATGGGTTTTTGACTGTATATATGGATTCAACACCCTGAAAAACCATTGGGGAACTTGTATTGTGGAAAATTTACTACTCAAAATTGTGATTCCAGGAAATTCCTACCAAATCCTAAACAATTTAAACCAGAAAATACACTAGAAAACCTTCAAAAACATAGCACAAATAGACTACAACATTAATTATTACTTACTATCCATGACATAACCTTTATTATAATATTATTAATTATAATCACTGAATGTTCTATAAAATTGCCAAAGCCTACACAACATTTACTAAAATATCATTAATTGTAACCACTTAATGTTGCCATGGTCATGAGATGTCTAATTTATGAAATTTCTAAAAATAAAGTCATAGGTCTCAAGATAGTGTGATAACAAAGGGGATTTGAACCTTGGATATCTAAGGCTTCTAAAGACTGACATTGTTCTTATAAAGAAATAAAAAATACATACAACAAGATTCTTTTTATTATTAACTACTTTTAGTTTATAAATACAATAAAATTAGCACAAAATTATATTATTTTATATTATTTACGATATACATGGAAATATTTTATTTATAGCCAATATTATAAAAAACACTACTAATATTATCTTAATATTATCTTAAAATATTTCGTATCAATTTAATGTTTAAATTATAAATATTTATATATTTTATTTTATTAAAATTATGCATCAAATCATATGAGCATAATAGGAATTACATACACCCATTATACTACGTTGTCAAAAAGAAAAGCCTTGAACTAACTTGTTAATAACCCCTCATGCTATATATGAAGAATGCCGCAAGGTTGTGAGGTGCCATAAAATGGTAGGAATACAATTACTCATATAATAATAATGCAATCTAATCATCACAATGCTTAAATGCTTAAAAGATATCATTCTTTTATTTAAACACACAGATGAGAAAAGGGAGGAGGTGACAGGGAAAAGAAGCTAGCGCTGACTGTTGCAGATTCTTTGGTTATAAAAGTATTTTAAATATGATTCAGTTAGCCGACTAACGTAGCTTGATTTTAAAGATGTACTAATTTCATAAGTTTGCTATATCTACATCATTGTGCAGCCGTGAAATCACAAACGAAGGAGCGGAAAGGTCTCTGAGAATTGTCGCGAAGCCTTGGGATCACAAACGGAGAGGAGAGACAGAAGAGAGGCTAAAAGCACAAGGCTGTTCCCATCTAAAACAGAAGGATTACTTCATAGGATAACAACATGGCGGTTTTGCAAGAGACAAAGTTGAAACTACCAAAAGCTAGATTGCCAACTTCATTTTCATTCACAAATAGCATTGTTAAAATGACGGTGGGTTCGAAATCTGAAAGTTCATCCACACAAAGCAGTGTTAAATCTGAATGTTCATACGCACAGTGCAGTGTTAAATCTGAAAGTTCATTCACACAGCGAAGTGTTAAATCTGAAAGTTCATCCACGCGGAGCAGTGTTAAAATACCTGTAGGGCCGAACTTTGAAAGTGCATCCACAAGGAGCAGTGTTAAAATGCAGGTGGGTCCGAAATCTGAAAGTTCATCCACAAAGAACAGAGTTAAAATGTCGGTAGGTCCAAAATCTGTAACATCTTGTGCAAGATCCCGGGAACGTCCATTAAAAGAGAATTCTACAAACCCTAATTCAAAGGCTATTTGTCGGACAAAAGCAAGAGATGCTGCTGGAAGGGTTTTGTCCAAAGCCCCTAATGGGTTCAAGCCTAAGCAAGAATTTAATTCATGCGATCCAATTTTACCAGTTGGCTCTGTTTTGGATGATGATCAGCCAGGCTTGGATCTTTTCAAAGGTCAGCATTATGACAGGGCATTGGCGGAGTTGAATTTGCAGCCTGAGAAACCGTCACCTGAAAGAAACATTATCGCCTCCTCGGTTGGTACCCAGGAGAAAACAGAAATTGTCTCCCATATTGATGGATCCAGGTACAAGGCCATTCAAGAGGCGGTACTTGTTCTTCATCCTTCGGATGCCACTGGAGCTATGTCATGTGGAAATGTGGCTGGGAATTGGAAGAAAAGTCCAACTGATATAGATTCAGAAGACAAATGTTTCACTCCTTCAAAGGAGAGAATTGGCTCAAACAGTGTATTGTCCAGTGCTACTGCTTCTATACGTCTAAATGACTGCTTAAGTAGCTACGTAGGTGGGAAACTCCGGTTTCAAAATCAAGAGTGTGATAGAATCTCATCGCATTCTTCTGTTTTGACACAAGGCTTGGATGAGACTGAGACGGAGCTTGGAAAGTTCAACTCAAATGGGTTAAGTTTTCATGATTTTTTGAGTGAAGCCAATAAAATTGGTGACCATCTGCTTTCTTGCTCAGCTGGGTCAGTATTGTATTGTAAATCTTGTAGTTACGGTCATGACAAACTTGCTCCTAGATGTCCAGACTACCAGGATGAAACCAGCTTCGATTCCAGTCACCTCCAGCTTCATTTTCCAGTCACCTCGTCCTTTCTCATCTATCTATTTAGTTGAGGTTGAAGTATTGATATTGTGATAATTAAATTGCATTTTTATAATGGTAATTCCATTCCTATTTTTATGAACTTCAGCCTGTTTGAATTTCATGTATGGCTTATTATTATAAATGAGGAGTATAATTATATAAATTAAATTGATAAACATAAAAAAAATATGCTAATATTATATTATTATTTTTTTATGTTATTAAAATTGAAATAATATATATATATATATATATATATATATATATATAATATATATAATAAGTTGTTTTTAGTGAGATTTTTTGAAGTTTTTTTATGAGTTTTTCTGGTCTAATTTCCTTAAAATCTGGCAGGAATTTATTGAAATCACAAGCTCCATGGGTAACCCTTGTTTTCATATTGATGATATAAAAAACTAGCATTACCTATCCCTTTTAGCTAGCTTCAATAAATGTAACAAGTATTGCACATTCCATTAATAACTAATGGGTTAGAAAGACTGATTCGTTGGTATATTTCTAGCGTGGTTAACTCTTCTTAAACACAATTTGAAATACCCGAGAAGTATGGATGCATTGTAAAGTTATTTGAAACATCTCTGGAGTATGTATGAAGATTGAATGTAACTAATAATTCACTATGCTCATTCACAAAACATCATTCATAAATATTAATGAAATACTCCATTGGCTGTAATTGGCGAAATTCTCTAATTAGGCACGGGTTGGGTTTGAAAGAATAAATATTTCATAGCACGGGGAAGTTTAATGGCTACAATATCATATCTTTGCAATTCACTTTTTTAATGTATTTTCTATGTGCTAGTTTTTCTTTTGGAATCTCAGATCTACAATTTTCTGTTAGCAATAATAATAGTGGTATTTAAGTTTTGATTTTTATGGTTTTTTTTTTTTATTTATCAAAGAGGGTTTATTTGGTGTAATATTTTTTTTGGTTAAAGTTTTGATTTTTACATATGTTGAAATTTTTTTAACAATATTTTTGTATAAATTTCTTATATGTTTTTTTTACATATTTTAAAATTTCAATGGATGATGTTTGTGATTAAATTATTCAGGTGCTTCTTCCAACATTGATTGTGAGGATCAAATTTCCAAGCTTGAAGACATCTTATATTCCAAGGTAGTTTAAAAAACCATTTGAACTAAGTAGATATTCACTATTTTAAAGATTGGATACTTCACCATTTTTAAATATACATTTCTAATAGTAATATCACAAATGGATTTAGGTATATGTTCCACAGCATAAGGCTGAGTTGGAAGAATTTGTTGCTACTCCTAGCCAAAGGATTATATATTACCATAGTCCAAGTTCATTTCATGATTCTTTGAAAAAGAACTTTGAAAAGGTTATACATCAACTCTTTCTAGTACAAAAATTCATATTTTCTATTTCTCTATGAATTATTTTCATAAATAGTCATGCGTTTTTTTTGTGTATGCAGTTAATCCAAGATAATTTCATTCACAATCAATTGGAGGATGAAGAAAATGCCAATGACAAAACAAGAAAGGAATTGCAGAAAATATGTGGAAATATTAATTATGCATTGAGAATTTGGGATTTCTATGTGCTTATGAGGTATGTTATGTAATTCAATTGGCTTATAATTTAATTAAATATATTTATTATTAAAAATTAAATAGTTTTTAAAGATAATATTTTATTGGCTAATATCTTTTCTACATATTATCTTTTCTTATAATTATATCATTTATAATTATTTTAAGTTATAAAAATTAATATTTAAGTTGGCAATGGAAGAATACTCGGGTATCTTAAATTTCTCAATATCAGAGTTTTTCATGATAAAACTAGTTGTAAACTTTCATGTTGCCAGATGCAAAAATATTGACGCCATATCATCTTATCCTAAGTAGGCTGGTTGAAGCAAAGTTCTGTTGGTTTGGCCATTTTCGAAACTTAGGTCGGTCAATTTTATTGTAAATATAAACCCTCAAATTCTCTAATTTAATTTCATTTACTTGAAATAACCTTGTTAAATTCAATTAGCGCATATACCCCATGTAACTCAATGAAGTTTACAATAAAAATTACAGGTGAAAATATTATATATTAGCGAAACATATATACCCATTCTAAATCATTAAATTACCATGGAAAATGCTTTGCTATGATATCTCTCTGAGATATGGAAGACGTCCACCCGTAACATCTTTTACTGATAGGTGAAAAATTCTAGTTGCCTCTACCTCATACACTTTGTGCTAGATATTGATCACATAGAGACTTAGGTGAAATATTTTATGAGAGTGTTTCTGATATATTAACAGTGAACTATTGATGCAATATCATCTTATCCTAATTAGGCTGGTTGAAGCAAAGTTCAAAACCTAGGTCGGTCATTACAAGTGTGCAGTGTGGCCCAAACTGATTGCCACGTTACTAATACGCGTTACTAATACGCGTTCTCATCTCTTGTTCACTCTTAGAAAGCTCCACTTACAATATAGCCTTCACACACACATTCTGCTACTTGATATTCATCATTCCCTGTGATATTCATCATTCCCTATGAATTTCAACCATGACTACCATGATTTTCTTGACGGTTTTATTTTGATACATTGAGTTGTTTGTATTGTGGTATCAAAATGCATTGTGGTATCTAAAAATTAGGAGTTCAGTAACTGTGTTATGGTTTGCAGGGTATTAGAATAATCCACGGACTTGAAGAAAAAGGTTATGGCAATGGAGAAGCCAAGAGGTAGTGTTCGGTTTGATGGTCCAAACGTGGATGTTCTGGTGGACTTGGGCCATCCTCTTCTCAGCAGGGTGGTTGATGGTTTTATCGAAGTGGATGGGGTAAGTACAGGCTTCACTTTATTTGCCTTTTTCATTTTTTTTCTTCCCTTCTGATGTTTGTGTAGATGATTATGATGTTGGTTTTGGGTGTGTGGTTTTTGCCCAGATTATCTAAAAATTAGGAGTTCAGTAACTGTGTTATGGTTTGCAGGGTATTAGAATAATCCACGGACTTGAAGAAAAAGGTTATGGCAATGGAGAAGCCAAGAGGTAGTGTTCGGTTTGATGGTCCAAACGTGGATGTTCTGGTGGACTTGGGCCATCCTCTTCTCAGCAGGGTGGTTGATGGTTTTATCGAAGTGGATGGGGTAAGTACAGGCTTCACTTTATTTGCCTTTTTCATTTTTTTTCTTCCTTTCTGATGTTTGTGTAGATGATTATGATGTTGGTTTTGGGTGTGTGGTTTTTGCCCAGATTGGTGCTTTGGGTGTGTGGTTTTTGCCCAGATTGGTGCTCTGAATGCTGCCTCTCAAGATGCCTACAAGTTGGTTTTGCAAGGTGAGGAAGAGTTGGACATAATTTTTTTATATGAGTTTTCTATTGTGTTGTATTATTGATGAGAAATATTTTGGTTTTTGCAGAAGAAGCCAGCAAGGCTTCGTTCGAAAACAGGGTATGAGCTTTATTTTTGTGCTCGTAGTTTCTGTATTTTGTGTGTTATTCCCAATAAAATCTCAGACAGGTTTGATTTCTGTAGTTTCTGTATCTTGTGTTGTGTTCTACCCAACAAAATGTCATAGACCAGCACTTTCCAGTCCCAAATTGATCCAAGTCCAAAAGTAATATGACGCACTCCATGCGAATAAATTACTAACTCGGGTTAGATGCTTGGCTAAGTGGTGGTGGGGAACGTGGGCTACATTGCGACCCTTGTGTGTCATCCTTACAGGTTCTTTTATTCTTTTTAATTTTATGTTTATTATTTATTTTATTTGTGTTCCCATCTGTCTGGAAAATTGCAACACCGTGTCATTCATTATAATTCTATGTTTATTATTTATTTTATTTATTTTCATTAATTTTTAAAATTTATTTCGTGTTGTTTGCCGATGGCAATGAGCAACTCCTGTGTCATTAAAAATTTTCTGATTAGAATTTTTAACCGCCCTTAAAAGCTCATGATTTCCTGACTTCTCCTCACAAAACAATAAAATCTTTGATTTGGCGTATATTACAGAAGGAAACTGGCAGAGTCCTAGAAGATGGCCATTATTTATGGAAAATTGCTTCTATTCGAGGAGTTTGATTTTGAGGTTGTGGTAAAGGCGAGAAAGCTCAACGTATGACCTGATCACTTATCTTGGTTGGAATATGGAGAATCAAGAGTATATGTAGATGATAAACTTTTGGATGCTTACTTGTTGAGAATTGAAGCTATTTCCAACTACTTTGGAGATATTGCATTATTCCTCAGTACAGGTACCTTTCCTGGAGACTATTCCGCAATTCAGCCATCATGAAAGAGGTCATATGGTTGATAATTTAAATAAATCGATATGTCATTTTTATTTTATGTGAAATACTATATATTCAAATAAAAATAAAAATAAAAATATTAAAATAGAAATAAATTAAATAATATTAATTTAGAATATCAAGTGAATGGATATACATTTAAAGTAAAAATAACTAATTTTCTTTATCTAATGATTTTGTTTTTATCTATATAACTTCGTTTTTATCTATATAACTTCTAAGTAAAACCTTTCACTGTGATATATATAGTTTATCTTTTTTAATTTTTTAATGTTTAGGAAGATTACATCTTCATCATATAAATCTAAATCTAGATGTCATTTATTAAGAAATTTAGGATTCATTGAAATTATAAATTTAAAGTGCACTATACACCATCTAAATATCCCAAATTAAAAAAAAAAAATACTGAATCCTCATATATAATAAAAAAAATCAATTTAAACAACATAAATCAAAATTTCATTACAATTTTTTCATTAAATTATAACCCAAAACAATTTCATTACAGTTTTTTCACTAAATTATAAACCAAAAAAAGCAACTCCTTTTCCTTCCTGATTTTTAGTTTTTCATGGTTTCTCTATTATAAACCAAAAAAAGCAACTCCTTTTCCTTCCTGATTTTTAGTTTTTCATGGTTTCTCTATCTGTAAAGATCATGGGCCATGTGATTGAATTATTTTCTTTCCTTTGCCGCGTTAAACTATGAAGTGATTATTTCTTTCCTTTGCCGCGATAAAGTATGAACGAGATGAGCCTTGCCCGCAACGACCTACGCGGATCAGCTAGATATATAAATGAGACGTATATGTACCAAGGCAAGTCCAGACTCAATTTTATCTAACCAAGGGAGGGTAGGTCCGTGATCAGTAGTCAGACTTATTGGGCCGTCCCACTCAGATGGAAAATATCGAGTATTCACCTCTCCGGTATCAGAGGAATACAGCTAACAAAATAGTATGATAGATGGGATGATCCACGTGCACACTTCGTGAAATGGACCAAGGTCTACGGGGAAAAGCCACAACCTGAATGGGTGCACCTATTCTATCACACCTTGGATATCATACCCATGAATTCGTATATTGAGATGGAGTTCTGCCATGGCATGAGTGAATGGGATATCTTGTGTGAAGGATTCTTTTTCACCTTCACATTTGAGGATCATTGGTGGGATACTATTGATGATGCGCTGCAAGTAGCAAAAGCAGTTATCTTCAAAATACCTCAGGTGCCAATGGAAGTGCTGCAGCCGAAATGCGTGACCCAACTGAGCTGTGCACTATAGTGTTACAATGTAAACATTGAGGAGGATGATGAAGATCCCCAAAAAATCCACATCCCAGACACTGAAGGCTATCGCGAGGTTCAAGGACCATTGATTGAAGATCTTGACATCATTGCTCCGGTCAAAACAAATAAAGTAAACATTGGGACTGAGGCTGAACCAAAGTATGCAACGCTCCGTGACTATTGGGATGATGCCACAATGGATAAGGTCACTGAGTTACTTTGTGAGTACGAAGACTTATTCTTGACCAAGATCACTGACTTGAAAGGGATCGTTGGCGATTTAGGGATGATGAGGATCACCTTGAAACCTGACATGAAACCAGTTAAGGAGAGGCCTTACCGCTTGAATCTGAAGTACAAGGAAAAGTTCTATGTAGAATTAGACAAAATGCTCGCGGCTAGAATTATTGAACCGGTGGAAGAATCCGACTGGGTAAGCCCTTTGGTAGTACAGGAAAAGAAGCAAAAGGGTGAGATAAGAATATGCTTGGACCTCAGGAAATTGAATGATGCCTGTATGCACGACCCATTCCTCACCCTGTTCACAAATGAAGTATTAGAAAATGTTGGCGGACAAGAAGCATACTCTTTCACGGACGGGTTCTTAGGGTACCACCATATGAAAATTACGCCGAAAGACAGGAGCAATACCACCTTTGCAAATAAATGGAGCTGCTTTCAATACATCGTTATGTCGTTTGGGTTGAAGAACACGCCAAACATATTTTCACGCATAGTTGTTGTCACATTCAAAGAATACATCCACAAGTTCTTGGAGGTCTATCTGGATGATTTAACTGTTTTTGGATTGGTTAAGAACCACGTAGAAGGCTTATGCTTTATGCTGAATACTTGTTGACGACACCAGATTGTGCTGAACCTTAAGAAGTGTACATTCCTTGTTCCCTTTGGGAACCTACTAGGGTATGTGGTGTAGAAACAGGGACTAATGGTAGATCCTGCAAAGATTGCAGTAATTCTAAATTTGGAAGCACCACGAAGTGTGAAATAGTTTCACGCTAACTTGGGACGCACATGATACTATAGGAAGTTCATTAAAAGCTATGCCTAGGTCACTGTGCCAATGGATAAATTGTTGAAAAATGATGTCACATTCTGTTGGAATGATTACTACATGAAGAGCGTGGATGTATTAAAAGAGAAATTGACCTCCACGCCAATCCTAGTCTTCCCAAAATGGGATTTCATGTCCATGTTGACACATCGTGTATAGCGCTAGGAGCAGTACTGACACAAGAGGTTGGAGAGGGCTTGAATCACCCTATCGCGTTTGCGAGTTCTAGGTTGTCTAAATCAGAAAATAACTATTCCACAACCGAACGTGAGTGGTTGCCTATGGTGTACACTCCAAAAATACTAGCGCTATTTACTGGGAGGACATTTCAGGATGTATATAGACCATTCTGCGCTAAAAAACTTGGTCAATAAGCCTATATTGGGGGCGTGCATCTATAGGTGGCTCTTATTGTTTCAAGAATATGACATTGAGGTCATGGTAAAGCCTAAGCAATTGAACGCAAGATTGGATCACTTGTCACGTATTGAGACAGGCGAGAAACCTACTAGTATGGAGGAAGGATTACCTGATGCACAACTCTTTGCTATGTGTGTTGTGGATGAAAATTTCAAATATATAATCCACTTTCTGACAATAGTGACTGCGCCAAAGGAATACTTCATTCAACAGAAGAAGGAATTGGTGGTGCGCATGGTAGATTTTTTTTGTCATTGTGGGGCACCTAAACAAAATGGGAAATGATGAGATATTGCGAAGGTACATACCTAAATTTGAATGAAGTCAGATCGTCGTAGAAGCACATGTGGGCACTATAGGAGGACACTATGTAGGATGAGCAACAACAAAAAAGATTCTTCAGGATTCAAAAGCACACTGTAAGGCCTATGATATCTATCAAATGACCGATAATCCATCACGAAGGGACAAGATGCCTTTGCATCCACAAATGATGCTGTAGCCCTTCGAAAAGTGGGCAATCAACTTTTTGGGACCTATCAAACCTAAAGGAAAATGAGCATGTGTTACATCATCACCATGACGGAGCACCTGACATGCTGGGTGGAAGTGCAGCCGGTCAAAGGACGCACAACTACTATGGCTGTGAATTTTTTGTTTGAACACATGTTGACCTGATTTGGTTGTCTGAAGATCTTAATGAGTGGTCACTGTACACATTTCCTAAATGAAACCATCAGCATGCTCACAAAAGAGTTCCAGGTGTATCATCACAAAAGCACACCATATCACCCATAAGCCAATGGGACAGTAGAAGAATTCAACAAAATACTGGAGACTACACTAACCAAAGTGTGCAATGCACAATGAAACGATTGGGACCTACTCATACCTGTAGTACTATGCGCTTATATAACCACGTGCAAGACACTGATGGGACAAACACCTTTTTGGTTAGTTTATGGCATGGAAGCTATCATGCCAATGGAGTATATTGTACCTAGTCTACAAATAGCTGCACTCACAGGTATGATAGACCATGAAGCTCTGGAAGAAAGGCTCATGCAACTGGAAGAACTTGAGGAGGAACGGTTCTTAGCTGGTTTTCATCAGCAGGTACAAAAGCATCATGAAGAGGCCTCACACGATTGCCATATTAAGTTGCGCACCTTCAAGATAAATGACTTAGCGCTGCTGTATGATAGTAAGTTTGAAAAGTTATATTGTTTATATGGAAATTATTATGCATATTAATTTAGTATGGTGATGGTCATGTAGAATTTTTTGATGACATGGATGTGGGACCTTCCCCCTTTTCGATTCATTACACACTCCTAGTTTTTGGAAGCCTACTTTCATTTTCCTTTCCTTTGATTTCATTGCGCCTACGATTAGTTATGAAAACTAAATATTTAAAGAAATGAAAATATTTATCTAACTGTTATGAGCTCATCTTGAGTACAAATATTGGTTCTTACAAGGAAGACATGACCCCTCAATTGCTACACAAATTGGTATGAAATAAAATTTATTCTTCACTTGGGTATTTTATTTTGTTCTTAGATATTTGTATCTTACAAACTTTGGTTTGTAGGGCTTCATTTAAATACAAGAATTGATGGATGATAAACAATCTTTCTTGTTGTTAGAGGTATCTTTCATTTGAATCATTGATGATTAAAATATGTTGCACTTTTGTTGATACTGATACATTCACTCCTTTTTTCAGTTGTAGATCATTGCCTAAGAACTTTTTTTGAATCAGTTGTAGCAAGATTTAATTTTTTTTGTTCACAGTTGTTAGAATTTGACTTATGTGGCCTTGAAAATGTGGGCATTCGTTAAGGGATCTAAAGTGTAGATTCTTTAATCTGCTGATTTTGTTTTTATTATATCTAAATATTATCCTTTAAATTAATCAATAAAGGATCTCCTGTTGGTTTTTCCATCTACTGTTCTTATTTTTTTATATATTTCATCTTCTTGATTTCTATGACATGTGTATTTGTTGGGCATGGAATCCCCCCCAACGCATGTTTGGGGCTCAAAGCCCAAGTTTTAACCCAATATTGTTGTAAGGACTCCATGAATTGTGGGCGCAGAGTGCGAAATGTATGATAGAGTCAGAGGGTTGTCTGCCCTAGTTTTGTAATGTAATGTCAGCTGAATAGACCTACCTATGGTTCACAGACAATGGGATTGTATAAATAGTGCGAGGCTCTAAGAAGAGAAGAACAACAAGTAAACTAAGGGATTGAGTCACAAGGGTAAAGTGTGCCTTTGGGTCATAGAGTAGGAGAAGGCTTTGCAGCTGAGTGCGCAAAGGCCTAGTAGTCCACAGCTGAGTACACAATCCCCTGTAGCTGAGTGCACAGGGTAGAGTCAAGTCTCTAACCAAAGAAGGAATTAATAAAGAGAAGTTTTATCATAATTATGTGTATCTGTTCTTGGGTTGATGCATGTTTGATATAATTTGCAAATATACTGTTTATTTATTGCGCGCACCTGTATGAATGGTTTATGTTGTTAAGTATAACTTAGAAGCACACAAGTAGGCTAAAATAATCAACTAACAATGAAATACTAGTAAGGACTTGGGTAATAACAGCATTCGGCTGCTGAGTAGGGCTGCGTGAAGGCAGTATATCAGGCTACGAGGTACGAGAAAGTGTGCATCATGACGTGTGCACAGGGTCAAACTACAAACCACTTGAACTCATCAGACATCTCCAGGGTGTGGAAACCTAGTTCTAGCACCCTCCCATACTGCTTCGAGTGAGACCTCAGTCTGCGCTCTGTGGACTATTGCCGAAAGGACCAGTAGTACCAAGATTTGTTTGGCTAACTTAACTCTGAACCTGGGTTAGGCCCCAATAAGCCAACAATATTATACATTGTATATTTAATATTTATGAAACTTTACTTTAAACATAGGTAGTAATGTATTTGTACTCAACTTTTATTAAGTCCTTTTATGATAATATTTATATAGTTTCAATCCATTGAACATCTTTAAATTCCTTATATGTATTTTACTCTTCCATTTGTTTTCTTGACATACATATCTTAGTGGTGTTCTGTAAATATTTTTATCTTTTGTTTACTTTGAATTTGTATATCATTTTTAGAACTTTATAAACCAGATACCATTCCTAGATTCTTGGCTTATCCAACTAAGAATTCATAAGGGTTTAAATTGATTTGGGTATTAAGAAAAATGTCACAAAAATTTCTACACTAACCGAGTAGTTTGTTAGCCACTTTGCATAGTATATTCAACAACCACAAATCTAACATCTCCCTAAGGAAAACAAGGAGTACAAAGCACATCGTTCTTAAAAAAACAATAAAGGAATAACCTGCAAGATAATCTCCAAAATTCTCTCTTAGGGTGATTAGGAATTAACATTAGAATAAATAAGATCCAGTAAGAGACCCTTCAGAGGAAAACTTGGGATTATTAGGGTGTAAGTCTTACAAATGAAGGTGTGAGAATTAGTTTTGTTAATCTATCAACACATCCATCATTGTTGCAAGTACCATCACTTTGTGAGGAAGCCTCCAAGATAATTTTAGCTATGATATTAATATCTACCTCAATTTCCCTAGACATTCCCCTCTATACTCACCTAGGAGGAATCTAGGATAGGAAACTAAGTTTAAAGCTCATATTTAGTGACTAGGGGGTAATCATTAGTTATAACCACACACATGGGTAGAGTATCTTTGTCAACAACTTCAAAAAGAGAAAATCTAAAGCGAACCATTCCAAATAGAAGTCTTTATATGTACAATAGTACACAAACATCAAGATGAGATAAGAGATGATATCTCCCTTTACTTACCGAAATGTGACCTAGTGCTCTAGTCTTGTGTTAGAGGAACTTCCCTACCACTACTTATACTATGTTGGACTTTTTTCACTCATTAATAAAATTTTATGTTTACTTGAATGGTCTTGGAGAATCAACTATGCAAACCTAATCCAATGCTCTAAAAACCCTAAACTTGTTTGTGTTAAAACACAAAAAAATGTCTAGTATGTTTTAGATTTAAGTCTAATGAATTTTTGTTTACTCAAGCTATATAAGTGAAACAAACTAGACTAAAAAAACCAATTATAAAAATATTGACTAAAAATGCAAGTGTTCATTCTTCAATGATAAAATTGATTTCTTCTTTCTTTAAACTTTATGTAAAATAATCCTATGAACTATTTTTTAAATGATTTCTTTTTTCAAAATGTCAAACAAAAATACCTAAATTTCTAAAATATTTGAAATTTTCTCAAGGCCTATCCACTATGAATTATAAAAAATTGAATGCAAGCAAGAAGGTAAATATGAAAATTCTCACTAAATCCTTTTATCTTTTCAAATATGAATTTAGTAACAAGATGAAAGGACACAAGTTATTGAAGTAAACAAACAATTTTCTCTTTTCATTTTTGTAAAATAATGAAAAGAACCACAAACCCTAATGTGAAACAATAAATTTTTTCTAAAGTTTGAATTCATTTCCATGGTGAGAGATGTGAGGAACCAAGCTTCATAAAAAGAAATCTGAGACTTCAAGAAAATTAAAAGCATAGACAAAGAATCACCAGACACATAACAAATATGTCTTTAAAAAAAAATACACTTTTTAGACACAAAAGATCATAACCTTCGAAATGAAGGGTAAGTTCTTGTATTAAATCAAAATGCAATTTAAGATTCATCAAAATGCTTCTAGAAACTAGGATATAGACTAGTGTCACAGTAAACATTAGGAAAAGATACAAATTCCCTTTAGTAATGCCTTCTATTTTCAAGTATGTGCACATTTTTCTGCCTTCAATACATACATAATTGTTGTTGAAGAAACACACAAGCATATTCAATTGTTCTTCAAGAATAATGGATATATACTTGACTATTCTTCAATAAAGGAGTGTATGGAAGACACTTATACAAAAACTTAAAACATGGGATAAAGAAGTAAAGAAAGTGAACTATGAATAAGAATGAATCTAGCAATTACTAACAAGAAATAGGGAAAATAAAGTTTATACTAGCCCTAAGAAACTAGCCTATTCATAAGAGAGAAACATAGATAAGTTCCTCCCTAGTGGAGTCACCAGTTCTATTTATAGAATTTCTTCCTATGGTTAGGGTTACAAACATAATAGAGTAGAAACAAAAATCATTCATTCGAATCTAAAAGAACAATATAAATATTTATTAACTATTGTGTAAGGGTAGAAGACTTTACCCAAAAAATTGAAGTCTAAGGAAGATTTCTATTCCAAATCTTATTCCTTTGAACTTTTCCTAAATAACCTACATTCACAAAGCAAATGAATAGGGAACAATAATATATTTAATGATAACTCAGTTGCATTGAATGAAATAAATCAACAAAACAAATCTTGATGTCATAATTGCATTATGAAAACACTAAATTGGAATGGAAAGGAATGATTTTCTTATTAAAATAATTGACAACAATATAAAGTTTCGATTACATTTGGTCCCTGGTGAAGGAACTACATATAATTCTCCTATAGGACTCCCCACCTTGGGACACTAAATATCTCCACCGCAAACTCTTCTTCTTCTAGATGAAGAGAGAAAAAGAAAAGGAGTCCCTTTAAAAATCCTAAAGAACAATAGGAAGACAAGGAAACAATGGTTTCCAATATGAGGAATATCTTAAAATCTCAAGGGGATTATAGACAGAGGCAATAAGAGAGAAATTGTTGACATAAGGGTACTTGTTTCTCTCCTCCATCCACGTCATCATTAAATATTCTTAAAAAGTAATTTAGGTCATTGGGAATGGTCTACAAGAGATTCACTCTAGGAAAAATCAATAAAACCCTCCCCAAAACATGCAATAACATGGACTTTTAAATTTTTTGGTGCAAAATGAAGGCATATGATAACTTCATAAAGGGTACTAGCATATAAATACATCTTTCTTTCATAAGAGTCATGTACATTCATATTATGCCGAACAAATGGCACACGTGCGAACACATGTTTTATTTTTTAAATATCTTGTATAAAGGAAAATGTCTATAAAAGGGAAATGGAATGATAAATTTAGGCCAAAACATGAATCTTATAATAATTTTGACAAAATATGCTATAATATCTTCGAATAATTGCTACTTTTCCAAATGATCTTTTATTGTTATTTGGGTGAGAGATGTGGTGGAAGCTTCCTTGTAGCTAAATAGTTATAAATATCTACAAATAATGGTGTGTTAGTAAATATCACAAAAATATCTTCATCAAAGAAATCATCCTCAATGTTAGGATGGGGAAGTTTGAGGAATTATAGGAACCCCATAATACTAATGGAAATTGCCCAAAACACCAAATTTCTAAAGGAAATGGCCAAATCCTAAGAAGCCAACTACTGTAGATACTAGACTATACCCGAAAGAGCTCAAAAGTACAAATAGATCTTATCTTCCATAGATTCTAGGTAAAAGAAAGGAAATGGCTCCAAATGCCAAATTGCATGAGAAAGCTACATACCAACTTTAATCGTTAAATGTCGAGATAATACAACAAGATACAAGTATGTATAAACTCATAGAATTCATCACAACATAATGTTCATAAACTAGGTAGCCCTCAACTCTTACTAGAAATTCATATAAAACACAACATATAACTTGAAATCCTAATAAGTAAGTTAACTCATTATCATGGTTATGGTAGTGAACTACCTAGACTCATAAACATATAAGATAAATGACAACTTATGAGATAACAAGTTAGTTCTGAGTGATTTTTAGAGCACCGATCATAAGCGTATAAGACAACTTGCAATTCACTAAGAATATTGTAACCACATCACTCAAGCAACTTATTATCACTATAGATATATAAGCTAGTTGGTCAACTATGATTTCCCCACTTTTTCCACCCTGAAAGCATCAATATGGATGACAAAGGATATAATGATCTAATCTGGATTGGGATTTATACCACTAATCGAGTAGATCATCTATCCCAGGCATGGGGTACTAGTTGTTGAGCATAATTTTGTTTAATTACCTATAGCGAATACAAATTTGCTAAGTCTCGTCCTAATTTGGCACAATGATGATGAGTGACCCACATGGTGAGTTACCTTGTCAAAGGACACCTTGTTCCTACAGTTGTTGCAAGTGATTCTTCACCCCACTTGATTCTATAACAGAATGTCTGTACAACCCAATGTTTGGCAATGACGAGTCCAATAATAGTTGGATCTCATGCTCCACTTCTCTCTTAGGATGTAGTCCTTTAGGATCATAGAATGCATCCTTGTATGTCTGCAATAAATCTTCAAGTTGTTGTTTTTGTTCCTTAGTACACCCCTTTGATGATGAATTTTCTCTCACTGACTCTTACACAAACTAATTTTCTCTTAAATATAGTAAACCATATATGTTTCTCAAATTGATCAATTTCTTAACTTGGTTGCACCTTACCAATGAAGTTTTGGACTTGCCACTGCGCGCCTTGATGCTTAAGGATTTTCCATCATTGAAAAGGTGGTATTGTTTGGATCTCTTCATGAAAATTACATCCTGCATGTACATATAGGGACTTCTAAACACCGCTCCATGTACATCAATGGGAACTACCTCTAGTTATACTTCATTTTAAAATTTAACATTGATAGAAAATATGACTTTACAATGTTCAATTACCTTTAATTTTGCATCATTATTTACCGATCGTAATGGATATGGGCTTGGATAATCATGAAATTCAAGAACCAATTTGTTGACAAGATTTGTTCAATGAGATTTTCTTGTGATCTTGAGTTGAACAAAGCATTAATTTTCATCTACATAACCTGTATCTTTATATTGAAGAGTATGATATTTTTTTCTCTTCGTTTTGCTAAAGGATACTTAAATTTACCTCTTTTGCACTGATGTACAAAAAATTTGACCAAGTTTCATTCCAATTGATTACTTCAATCTATGGCCTTTAGATTTTTCTTATTAGTATATTTCTTTTTTTTCTTTGGGATGAGCACATGATACAACTTCCAACGCTTATCCTTTATATGACCCCCAATGTTACAATGGTTGTAGGGACATTTGCAATAGTGTGTTGTGGCTATTGTCTTTTTGTACTTTCCCCATTTCCACTTCTTCTTACCCTACTTAGAAGCCTCTTCGTTCTCTTTCTACTTGGACCCACTTGAATTACCTATCTTTTGCCTATATTCTATAGGTTTTTTTCCTAGACACAAACCTCATCCACCAATATGGGCTTGAAATTCATCACTTGCTTCCACATACGGCTCTATAGACCCCCCACAAATACTTGAGGAATATGTTTAACCTATTTTGGGAGATACCCAACATTATGTACATCTCTTTAAATTCTATGGTATACTCTTGTACGTTATTCCCATGTCTGTGTCTGAATTAATGCCATTGGATCCAATGCTCATCTACATACTAAATAGGGTGAAATTATGGCTTTAGTTTTGGAATCCTCCCAAATAGCTACTAGTGGGTATCCCTCCAACCACAAGGTATCTATATGGATTTCTCACCAAGTTAGGGCAGGGTCCTTTAATCTCAACCAAGAAAACAAAATATTTTGTTCTTTCTCTATATGATGAATACTAAAATAATCTTCTAATTTTTGCAACTATTGATTTAGCTTCCAAGCATCAATCTCATCTTGATATGAATTGTTGTTTACATCCACTTTCATTTTGAATAAGGACTGTGAATGGTTCAAAATACTCTAACTAGGTTGATCCTTTTTGGGTTATTTCTTCGACTCCCTTTCTAGTTCTTCTTGATGTGCCAATTTCCCTTTCAGTCTAATCTCTACATTAGAACCTCCAACTTCTTCGAATAACTCAAGATTATTGATCAAGGTTTCAATGGTGAGGCTCACATTATGATTTATATCTATGACTTGTGCTTCCAACCATGAAACCCTCTCCTCTAGTGGATCTTGAGGGTTATTGACAAATTCATTAACCATTGTTAGGGTTTTGTGACTTTTGGCTTAGCCGATCTAGATCCCTAAGACATCCCCACAATAATCCAAAGATACATGCTTTGGTACCAATATAATATGTACATCTCCATGGATATTGCACTAGATAGTTAATCACAACAAATCTAATGAAATTGTACTTAAAATTTGAAATCTACACTATGAGGGTTAATTTCTCTTCAGACTTTTGGATTTATTAAATTATTGTGTTATGATTATGCATGCAATAGATAAAATATGTAGAAAATATAGAATAGCGAAATAAAACTCAGCAATCACAATTGACACAAGATATAACCTCAGAAACCCTTTAAGAAGAAATCCTAATTGGAAGATGAGGCTTCTTTCCCCTCTTTCTTTAAATTGAAAATGGATGCAAGTACAAAGAAGTGAGACTTGTAGCCTATGGGACAACATAATGCATAAAACCTTCCAATTTTCTCTCTGCATGTCCACTCTTGGTTGCTATGTTCATTTATAAAACAATATGCACTCAAATAGAATAGAAGCCATTTTCCTCTCAGTGGCCCATTTATAACACAAGTTGATAGCCTACTAGTGGTTACCTTTAATTCCTTCAACTCTTAACTAGAGTTGCAATATGGACTCTTCTATTTTCTTCTTCATCATGATCATGTGGCTAGAGCCTTTCCCATGAAATAATGGGGTTTGACATGGCATCCTCTTGTGCATATAAACTATGGTTGAGGCTATGCTTGCACTATTTGAAAGATATCTTTGTAGAGGAGATGTTCTTAACTAATAATTTTTTACTCCCAAAAAACATTATTTGATGCCTCAAACTACTTCAGGAAGGTTTGATTAAACCCCATTTTTTCAAACTAGGCCCCATAGGTTAAAATGGTCATGTGAGCTAATTCATTTAATTTTTCTACTGTAAAAGCATCGAGATAGATGCAAAAAAATATAATGATCCATTTTGGATCAATTATTCACCAGTCCATCACTAGTATGAATGATTATTTCACGACACTTATTATCTCTACTCCTCACTAACCATCTACATATATAGATGGAATTAATCAAATTATCAACGTTTATCAATAGAACAAATATGTTTCCATCCTAACATCCTAACCTTGAACTCAGTTTTATGCTAAAATAACTCCTCGACAGATGGTAAGTTTTCATTCACTCCAACATCAACCCTCCATGCTTCATCTCCCATTGGTGAAAAAAATATTTTCCTCCCCATTATCTTGTTAGCCATCCATGTGTAGGGTCACTAAATTTTTCATTTTTAAACTTTTGTTGTTCAACTAAATGTCATCTCTCTCGCTATGTTGTCCCAACACTACAATCCTCAATTTCCCACTAGTTATTCACATGTATGGTAAATGCTTCCCCCTGTGATTGGAACATCTTTATCCATAATGTTGGCCTCTATTTTTCCCTCACTAACTGATGTCTTGATCCTTTAAGACTTGTCCCTATAATGTTGTAGTGTAACCTCATCTCTCATGCCATTTAACTTATCAATGTTGTGATACCTCCCTCTGTATCTCATATATCATGTGGTCTGCCTAGATCATGTATCCTAGGCTCAAATTCTCTTACATTCCTTTCCATACAAACTAGCATTTTGTGGCTCACATAAATTAGGTAAGCTTGAGACTAAACAATGCACCTATGACAAGACATCACCTGGTTTGCATTCATTCAAACTATCTCCCATGATTGAGTCATTTCTTTAAAGCA
>APFE030459102.1:100493-113461 GCA_000404065.3 Pinus taeda | reverse complement strand
AAGTCTTCCAAGTTCTGTAGACAAAATTAGGAACACTAGACAAGAAGTTAATACATCCCATATATAAAATTCATATAAAATCTTGTGTTATAGAATACAAAACTTGAAAATGTGTACCTTAAATGTACAATATGGTACAGGGAACCATGCAGCCTTGCAGATTACACATAATAGTTCTTCGGGACAAGCCCCTTGTGGGGCTTAGGCCAAGGACTCCTTTGGTAGTTAAAACTCATGGCTTTAAAAAGTTCCTCCTACGAAGGAAACTCAACTTCCAATAAATCATGAGAACTAGAAGGATTAAAAGAGGGAATTAAGGGGTCCCATGTACCCATAGGAGAAATCATTCGGTCAACTACCAGGACCAAGTCCTGAGAAGGAAATTAATAGTTCAAAGGATCCTTCTTAGAAGCAATTGAACATTGAGGATATAATGCCACATAGTTCACCCATGGCTGGATAGAGTCTACCTAAACACTTAGAACATACTAAGGGTATTCTGTAGTAAATTAAAATTAGGGGGGTGATTATCAGATGCAAGCTGATCAATAGTGACAATATTTCCATTATGAGTAAAAGACACCACTCGAAGGAGTGAAGACACCACAACATTCATAGCATAGACAAAATCATGCCCAAGTAGCATATTAAAGTCTAAAGGTTGATGAAACACCATCATATTGATTAAGAAAATCTTCCCACCTAAAGTAATAGACATTTGAGGAATAACACCCATATATTCACCACGTCTTCTATCATAGGCTAACAATTGACTATCAGCTGCCAACAAATTTGGAGAACCCAAAGCTTTCTAAGTTAAGGAGGATATAATACTTGTAGAGGATCCTTCATCCACCATACATCAATAGATGTTTGTGGAATTAACCCTAACCCTTATTTGGAAAGGTGCAACAGAAGGAAGACAAGGTTCAACAAGATTATCCCAATCAAAGGGGACACTCCTAGAACTTGGAGGGGGGACACTCGAAGAGACTGGAATCCCCCTAGACTAGAAGACTTTGTACTAGAAATCAAGAAGACTTTATTGTTAGGCACTTCACCCACCAAAGGAGGAGTGGAATCAACTAGAGATTGCACTGGCTTGACCACTTCATCAACCAATGGATAATTAGACTGTTGAGAAATCATAACAGATTCAAGAGTAGAAGAACCGTCAAACTTGGACCATAACCTTTGTACCATTGAAATACCAAGGCATGAATAAGTAAGATGGTCTCCCTTACATAGCTTACGATGGAACTTTGGTTTAAATCTTCTACACCCAGGATTCTTATCAATATCCATTTTGCCAACATGACTAGTAGTGGTTGGTGGAGAGACCCCTACATGATTCGCAAAGGTTATTGACTCTTTCCCAAGAGAGATAGGACTTGTGCCCTGAGTCCTACTCATAGAAGCAGGTGAGTCAACAGAAATATGAATCACAGAGGTAAGTGACCCATTTCTAGTATGACTTGCAATGACTAGAGTTATGCCCCCAATCCTACTCACAAAAGTAGGTGAACCAACAGAAATATGGCTCATAGAGGTAGGTGACCCATTACTAGTATGACTTGTAGTGACTAGACTTATGCCCCCAACATGACTTGCAATGGTTAAAATCTCATATCCAACATGAATTGCAGGGGTTGGTGATGATTCATGGATATAAATATTCTTCTTCTTCTTCTTCCTCTTTCTCTTATTTTTGGATCTCTTATTACAAGAGGGAGGATAAATAGGAATCATATATTTCTCTATTGAAGAAGATGAAAAATTAACATCCATTTGATGCCCTTGAAATAAAGAATTCATTTGAGAAGCTTCAAGAAAATTTTGAATATTCAGAGCGGACCAAAACCAAACTGGTAGTCCAACATTCTATCCAGGAATATTCAAAGTGGCCATCAAGGGGGTACCAATGTTTCCTAAGAAAGGAAAAGCACAAGGATCCCCTTTTGGAAGGGTCCCTTAGTTGGCCTCCACAAGAATATTGCCCATACCCAACCTATATGCAAATCCTTCCTTTATGGATAGTACAAATTACTTTCCAAGGAAGAGAGCTACACAATCAAACCTTTTCCCTTAAGGAGGCAACTCCACAACTTTCAAAAGAAAGATCACAAGCCTTTTGAGACCATCAAAGTGGTTGGTTAGTTGCTCAGAATCTAAGGTCCAAAAGTGACACGACAAATCCACCTAAAGCCAACTAAATACAAAGAGCAAAGAACACTCCAATATAAAGTCCCTAAAGATGAAACCAATCAAGCAAATTCCAAGTATTTCTGCTTTGGGTGATGAGGACCGGACACCAAAATACAAGAAAGTGAATTAAAGGACCTTTCAAAGATAGTTTGGGATAATTATGGCCCAAACCTACCAGTGAAGGTAACGAAAACAACTATGTTGAACTCTAGACAAAAGACTTTGCCGGTGCAAGTACCCTAGCTTCGCAAGGGCACCCTCTAGAAGTACTATGAAAGTGATGCAATGTTTGCCTCATCTACCACGTGTATTCCCCCCCGCAGTCACCTATGCGATCCATAGGAATGGAAACTAAGGTCATCAATTCATATCAGAAGTCGGGTGGAACAGTCTTTGGTCGAGATCCAACAAGTAGGAGAGGGGTTATCTCTCTTCCCTGCCTTCACTCGCCCTCGTGATTAACTCCTAGAAGAGAAGATCTTTCCTAGACAACTTAATGACACTAGATTTCACTCTTTTAATCAACTTCTATGTTAAGATTCAGAGTGGCCTTAGCGAGTTAACTCTCCACACACCTATTCTAAGGCACTAAATGAACTAGACTAGTTGATGTAACTATGAAAAATAGAAAAATTCTAGTTCATTTTAGTTTTCGCGCTTGATTTTAATGGTTGTTCTTAAGTCAAGGAAAAATGGAAGTGTAACTTATGATGTTATTTGGCGCAAGAAGAAATCAATAGAAAACATCGCTACATGCATATGCAACTCTTTTTCTTTAATTAAAGGGATTTCTACAAAAGGTTCTACGAACAAACTAAGAAAGAAAAAAAATATTTTCTTTTTTAAAACACGCTCACACACTCAAAATCTACAAAAAGACTAAAAATGCTTACAATGCAACTATCCTAATGTAAAGTAAAAATTCTTAATGCAATATTCTAAGGATTACTCTTAAAGCAAACAAATGTCTTTCTCAAAGAGATCGAGAGGCCAACGCTTGATAAAAAGGAGGAGCAAATTCAATCACAAACTTTTTCCCAAAATCAAGCAAATTCAACCTAATGAAAAGACTTCACACTTGGTATAAAATGATAAGACGACCAAAAACAAAATCAAAAAGAAACATAAAGGCAACAAAATTTTTTTTCTTTTTTCTTTTTAAGGGCACAAAGAGTTCTTGAGAAAACAAAAACTACTAAAGACTTGAAGATCAATAATCGAGCATAAGGAAACTCAAATTTCACAAGCCATAAGAATCATTAACATGATAAGACTTAAATTGAGAAGAGGTTGGAAACTCAAACAAACTGATTTGAACAACAACATAAAAACTCCATAACACAAGAAATATTTCAAGAAGACCAAGAAAAACTTTTCAAGGTTACAAGAAGGACTTTCTCAAAAACCAAGAAAAAACCAAAGATATCAACTTTCAAGAAAGCAAGGCAAAGCAAATTAAAATATGGGTTATAAGTGAATTGAGACCAATTCCTTGTTCCAAAATATCAGAACAGCCAAGAACTTCACTGAGAAGCAATGAACCCAAACTCAAAAACTAACATTTCACCAAAAATCAAGCCCTAGCTTGACTAGGTTTTTCCACAAAGAGAGATAGGAAACTGGAAATATGCAAGAAGAAAGACTCTCCCAGACAATCAATGACTAAAGAAAAGCAATAAAAAACAGGCAAAACCCTTTACTGGACTCAGGATTTGAAAAATTTATTGAAAACCAAACATACATGACTGTGTAGTGATAGACTTGCTTATATACACGACTGTACTCAAGGAAACCCGTGTATATGTGTGTTTCTTTGGAAAAAGCATGTGTGTACACCGCTATGTGAATTGAAAGCTGGGTATAAATAGGCCAGAAAAGAAAAATACAATTTTTAGGTTTGATCAAGAAGATTAGACTTTTTTCCTAGATTGCAAAAAAATCAAAGATACTGGAAAAATCAAGAAACCAAACAAGAAGGCCCAGATCAAGAGATAAACAACCCAAACAAGGAAATACAAAATTGTATTCCCCAACGGAGTCGCCAATTATATTATAGGATAAAACACCAATGGGTATTATCTCTTCATTCCACTTTAGTAGTTTAAGCATTATGAATGCTTTTTTTCTTGCTTCTTTTTGGAGTATGCCCTTCGATCTATTGAGGTTATCAATCCAGACCCTAGGGGTTATCAATCTAGACCCTAGGGTGTGTATAGATGGACCCACATGTGTACACGCTTTCTGAAGGCAGAGTCACATATGGAATTTAAAATAATGTTTTTTAGTAAAAGGACCAAGTCTGAAGGGAAAGGGTTGCCCAAGGCCATGACTCTGAGGATCAAGTATAAAAGGGTGGTAAATGATGCTATAACAATGCGGTTCACCTATCATGATGGTATCGAAAAAGGATAACACATGGAGGATGTGCATAGAATATAGGGCACTTAACAAAACAACGGTGAAGAATCGATACCCTTGATGAGCCCCGAAAATGGATAATTATATGGGCTCATTCAACCTCCTAATTCGACTTAATCCACCATTCTCATTAGTTTATTGCATGTTTTTAATTATATCTATGCTAATAGAGTGAATTGGGTTAGTCATTATGCCAACAAGTCTAATGTGTGCTTTGTGTAGTCTTTTTGGTCAATATGGAGACAAAATCAAAGGTTTAAATGAGCATTTGGCAGCCAAATTCGTGGAGAGGATTTTTAGGAAGGTGTCCCCTTCATTTATAGGCCCTTACTCGACTTTCTCCACCATCAGCTCAGAGTTCAAGGGCCACCAAATCAATTATCACAAGGGTAGCCAAGCAAGTCAAGTAGGACTACTGTTAACTGCAAGTTTTGGGCAGCCGAGTCCCTTAAAGTTTAGAAGGACTATTGGCATCCTCATTTGTATAAATAAGAGGGCTTAGGGCCTCATTTTGGTTAGCCAATAGTTAGTCACTTTGTAGGCAGAAGTTAGCTAGTTTGTAGTTCGATTTTAGTCAGTAGATTAGCTTTGCATTTCAGCACCTTTTTAAGCTTTCCCTTGTGGACAGTTTTTGATGTAACTCTTCTTTCCTTGCTCAATAAAGATGAATCTAGCTTTGCATCAGCTCTAAATCTCTCTTAGGAGACTATATCTCTTGGGGTTGGGCCCATCTCAAGTGCCCAGTACCTCCTTTGTTTACCTTTATGTGTTTTTGCTGCATTCTTAGAATAAAATCTGCTATTTAGATTTAAATTTGCTTTGTTATTTAGATTGCTTTTGATGATTAAAAATGATTTTTATGTTCAGATTGAGTTGATAGGTTATTAACAGGGAAGAGCTTCATAAAACGGCCATCAAGCACCTCTGATTTCACCTCTCCCTCAGTGGGATCAGGAGCTGGGATCAAGGTGACCTTGCTGCCAACAAAAACACAGTCTTTGCTTCGCCATGCAATCATTAGTGTTCGATTTTTATTTGTAGAAGTTGGTTACATGTTCAGAGTCTTGATTGCTTAGTTTGCATAGCATTTCACATTATTTCGTTGCAAATAAACTGCTGTTCATTTTCCTTGCTGTTATTTAGGTCAAATTAGGTCAAGATAGCTAGATCTTGGGTTTGCATAGCCTTTGTTTGGTCAGTTTTAACAAATTGTGTGCAGATCACCTGTATTACCTCTCTATCTACCTTTTCTCCATCAGATAATCTACTCCAACCCTTAATCCATCATTCCTACACTTCATTTGCCATATTTTTCCCACCTTGCCCTAATTTCTACATTCTTGTGCATCATCGCTTCCTCCATCATTGAACCAAATCCAATCGCTCCTTAGCCTCATGTGCCAGGTCCTAAACCCCTTAACATCATTATCCAACCTCCATTTCCACTTTACCACCATTTTTCCTCCATCAACCCTCCAAAATCCACTTTTCGGAACATCTTATAGAAAATCACAGAATATCATGTAGAAATTCCAGAACATCCTGTAGAACCCCTGCAGACTTCCTGTAGAAGCTCACGAAAGCGATTTCTTGAGATCAGATCACTGTGAAACTCTTAGGAAGGGTGCAGGGACCCCTTAGGCCCTCTTTGAACCTTCCCAACCTTCTGCAAGCAATTCCTCTTGCCAATCCACCTCTGCACAGTCAAAAGCCAGTTAAAAGCGCACAGTCAAAAATACAATTTTTTTTCAAAAATTTTAAATTTTGTTTATTTTTTTTTATTTATTATTTATTTATTTATTTTTTCAGATGTTACTATAGAAGTAGCTTAGACACATGCATTTTACCTTCCTAGAAGTCAATGACATCTCTTTCAGTAGCTTGCATCCTCTTTCTTGCATCAGTAGGGCTAGCTGGTAAAATTAGGGTTTGCTAGGGTTTATGTTTCCTTTCAACTTTCCAGTTCCTTTTGCAAGTAGATTAGCCTTCTTTGAGTTAGCTTTCATCCATCAGTTAAAAAGCTTCTTCTGAGAGCTCATAGAAGTTGGCTTAAACTCCTAGCAGACTTGTGCCAGCTAATCAAGTGACAGCTGTGGCAAGAGCTAGTACTTGTGCATACAGCACTGTCACTTCAAAGTTTGTTACGAACTACCGGGTTGATAAAATTAAAGAAGGGAGTTCCAGGAGTTGCAGCATTATTGCTGCAATACTGGGGCTCACCACTCTTTTTGGCGCTGTTGTCGGGGAAGCGTCAGAGTATTGGTGATTGTTGCTTTTCTTGTATTTTCTACTACAACCTTCTACTAAGTATTTTATTTCATTTCCATTCTGTAATTTCATTTCCGCAAAAGTAGAGTAGACATTTCTTGCTTTCATAGATTAGCATTTCAATTCCACAATTTCATTTCTGCAAGCGTAGATTAGCATTTCAATTCTGCAATTTCCATTCTGCAAGCGTAGCTTAGCATTTCATTCATGCAATTTCATTTCAGCAAAATAGATTAGTCCTTTCCTGCTTTCATTTCAATTCCGCAAGCAAGATAGTTAGTTGCAGTTCAATCTATTTTAGTTTTGTAGGTACAAGTAGAATAAAGAAGCAAAAATCGACCAAAAAATATTTCCTTTCATGCCTGGTAGGAGTAGAGATAAGTCAGAAAAATACTTGCACAACACCCCCACTGCTTCACACAGCTTCTTCGATGGCTGTGATTAAGAACCCCTGGGCGGACATTAAGGCATATTTAAAGAACCTCTAGGGGAGAAGAAGAAAACATTCCTCTGGAGCAAATGGCTACAAGCAGAAATGTTTGGAGCACTACCTTATCCAAAAATGAATTTGCAAATCAGATGGAAGATTTCAAGAGCGGTATGAGGCAATTTCTCGCCATGCAACTGGATACCTTACAGATCCAAAAGAAGCAAGAGGAAGCTAAGAGGGCTTTGGCCATCTTTTGTCCCAAGTGCACTAGAAAGCATCCTAGGAACGAATGTCCAATGCACTCCCTAGAAGTGTGTTTTGTTTGTGAAGAATACCATCCTATGAATCAGTGCCCTTCCTTGCCTAAACTTAAAGCTCCATATCAGAGAGCCAAAGGAGACACTGAATCACTCTATTATATGAACCAAAGGAGGCCATATGGACCCATACCTTACCAGTAGGAACTGCAAGGGACATCCGAGACTTATTACGACCCCTATCAAGCCACTTTCATGCCTTCTTGGGGTCCCCCTGCTCATCTTCCCTGGTTCACACCTCCTCCTTGTTCCTTCATAGATCCATATTATGCCCAACCGGCTGCTCATTCGTTTCACTCTTATGCTCAGCCACAACCTTAATGGAATGCACCTCATCAGGAGTGGAGGCCCCAATACAACTCTCCTCCCGCTTATTTGCCTCCACCACCTGCCCAACCACAAACCCATCCACATCCATCTCAAATATACACCCCCACTCAACTACCCATACCACCATTTCCAAACCCGCACAGTGTAATAGCTCAACCCAATTGCAAAGCTGGGGCACAACCTGTCCAAATGACTCCTCTTGAGCTCAATGATCTTCATCATAGCTCAGGAAGAGTATTGCAAAAAAGAGATTATCTTGAAACCATTGAAGGACCACATCCAGCAAAAGAAGATTCAAAAGAGGAGATCAAAGAACCATGGGCTGCACTTGATGAAGAAAAGACATTAGAATCAGAGATCGAGAGAGTTCCCTCATGGTTACCATCAAATCCTCCATGTACTCAAGAGAAAGATCAACAAAAAGAGGAAGATGAGAAGGTCATGGTAGAAGGTGACATGAAGAATGATCCAGATCAGCAAAAGGACCAAGGATATCAGAGCTATATTGAGATATGGTTCCAGACAGTCACTAAGTTGCAACAGTACTCTCTTCCTCAGCTATGCTTGATCCCTTCAAAGTCAAATCATTTGGTCTCTGAAGTCTAGATAGCTGTCAAAGCATGCATTTCAAACCTCCACATCATTTTGTCTCTAATTTCGATGTGCACATGGCTCCATTGGAAGTATTCTTATACTTGAGAACGATTTTGTTTTTCAAGTAGGGTAGGGTAGAAAAAAAAGAAAAAAAGAGAAAAAATAAAAAATAAAAAAAATGAAAAAAATGGAAATAAGAGGGAAAATCTAAGGTGAAAACCTCCTCGGAGGTGCCTTAGATTGGCTCATTGATTGAAAACCTCCATGAGGCGGTCAATGGGTTGGAGAAAAGAAGAAAAGAGAAAAAGAAAAAGAGAATAAGATCCCTGGGTGAAAACCTCCCTTGGAGGCACCTAGGGCAGGAAATTAGGGTGAAAACCTCCATGAGGCGCACTAGTTGTTTTCAAAAAATAAAAAAGAGAAAAAAAAGGGAAAAAAGAAAAAAAGAGAAATCAGGCCTAATCTTTGTGAAAAATTGCAGGTTGCAGTGAATACTTTGCAGGAAAAGAGGGGCACGCAAAACGAGGATAGGAGTCCGTACCAGGCTCCAGAACATCCCCTCAGACACCCCCTCCATGGCCACTCACCTCTCCTAGGATTTGGTCACATTCGGGTTGATATTGGGCCTTTTACAAGAAGTTCTGGGCCTTCTACAGGAAGCTACAGGCATTTCTACAGGAAGTTCTATATTTCTACAGGAAACATCCTGTAGAACCTTCAGGCGAGCCAGATTCGATTTTGGAAGGGAATCTAAAGCTTGGAATTTATTGGTTAGGCTTGCAAGCATCCATGTTTCTATTCCTCATCCTTTTCCATCATTTTTTCCACCTCATTGTGCTTCTTTTATGAAAACTGTGTTTTCTACAGGAAGTTTTGTGTCTTCTATAGGAAGCTTACAAAAAATCCAAATTGATATCCAAAGAGGACCCGAAGGCTGGGAATATGTCCATGAGGCCTGCACACATCCATGTTTCCATCCCTCACCTTTCTCCACCATTTTTTCCACCTCATTGTGCTTCTTTTATGAAAACTATGTTTTCTATAAGGAGTTCCTATAGAAATTACAAGAAGCTAAAAATGGATGGCAAAAAGGTAGTTGGCAAACATGATAGCTTCCTCAAGGGTTCATAAGTCCTCCTGCAATTTTCAGTCTCCTCTTCCATCATCTCCATGCCTGCATCACAGCCCAAGCTCATTTTTTTACCATGCAAAAACTTGCAGAATGCTTTGAAGAAAAAAATACATAGTGATAGAACAGAATTTGTTTTTTCCATAACTTGAAAACCATGCATCCATTTACAAAAATGTTACAGGGGGAGTTATATAGGGATGATGGCAACATGCCCGAGCAATTTCATCCAATTCCGGTGCACGGCTTCCAAGAAATCTGCCTCCATCACCGTTAGCCATTTTTGCATTTTCTCCATATCCGTGCATCCATTTCAAAACTTGTTTCATGGGGAGATGCATATGGGTGATAGTAACCTACCCAAGAAGATTCAGCGAATTCCGATGCACGGTTTTCGAGAAATTGATCTATGTAATATTAAACCATTTTCCATTTTTCTCGAAATTTGTGCATGCATTGATTGCAATCTTGCTATGGGAGGTGCATAATGATGATAGGAACATATTCAGCAAGTTTCAGATCGATCTGATCTATCGTTCGGGAGCAATGGCGAAAACGAGTTTCGGTCCTGTGAAAATTCAGCAGCAGCAGCTTGAGGGTGCAGATCTGAATGTGAAACCAGCTCCTACAACATGGATCCGGCCAGAGGATACCTGCACAAGAAAAAATAGCCATGAATCAGCCACCAAGCCATCATGCAACCATAGAAACCAGTGCATGCAGCAAATGAAAGGCCATAGCACCTCACAACAACCATTCAACTTGCAGGTATGTGTCTAAACCAGCGCCTCTATTTGCATCAATATGATTCGAAAGTGCGTAACGAATGAAGTGGTGGGATTAAGCCGATAGTTCCTTATGCAATTCTCTAGCAATCAGCCAGGAATCATGCAGCGTACGTGTTAGACAACTCACGTGAAAAAAAAAAAAAGAAACAGGTAGTGTTGGTCATTTGAACTCCAGTGCAACTGATTAACAAGAAGAGAAGATATAGTTCATCATAACACTGCCGTCTGCATGGGCCAATGCACATTTTTTCCACCTCACCATAAGTCACACAGCAATTAAAGAATGCTCGGCTGAAACTCACAGACTACTGTTCATTTGCACTTGCCACATCCTCAACTGAAGTTTGCACAAAATGATTAACTAGTCATCCTCCAAAAGTTTCTCTACCTGTCTTCGAGATTCTGCTGTGTATCAGGCTCGCTCAAAGGCGCAGGGGCGCTCTACAGGCGTTTCTACAGGAAACACAGAAAACAATGATGCAGAAAGAAAACTTGTGATTTTCAGTGAAGTTCAAGCTCAAAATGAGGTAGGATCATGGAAACTTCTTTGTGCATGATTTGTTGGTGCAGAATGGTGAATTGAACATGACATAAAATTGAAAAATGAGAGTAAAAAGTCTGCCTATGCATTGAGAACAGTGGAAGTCTGCTTGCATGATTCAATGAGTTTACCCATTCTTTTCTTCTGCTTCCGAAATCTCTTCATCAGTTGTAAAAAGAAAAAAGAAGAAAATAAATAAATTCCCTTGCAAGGAAGACATGCAGCAGACCAACCTGTGTGTGGAAAATCCCAAATTTACATATCTATCAATGTGTGAGAAAACCAGTGTCCGTATGCTCTGATCTGTGAAAATTTTCTTTCATAAACAGACAGACCAATTCGAGATGACAACATTTTTAACACAAGGGAATTACTGCCATTTGATGTTGTAAAGAGCACATGAAAAATTCCTTCTTGGGTTAAAGAAAAAGACCGAATTCAGTTGTCCTCTATTTCAGTGATTGACTGTATTTTTTTCCACTTGAGCATTTTCTCTTTTTTTGGTTATAACACAAACTCAACACGATGCCAACTGAAGAAATTGAGAAGAACATTGATGAGGGAGCACAAGACATTCAAACAGATGGAAAAACAGAGGAAGAACAGAAGGAAAAAGAGGAATTTGACATGACCGCTGAGCATGAGACAGAAAATGAGACAACAACAAAAATAGAGAGCGCGAAAAAGGAAAAAAGGTTGGAAAAAAGGCCAAGAAAGCCCAAATGGGAGTTGTCACAACCAAGGCAACCACACCACAATTACAAGGCAAGACACCCCCAGCTAAGCAAACCGAAATAGTGAAGACAGTTTCTACAGGAAGCCAGAAATCGGTTTCTACAGGAAGACAGAAAACAGTCAGCACAGGAATTTCTACAAGAAGTCTAGAAGTAGAGGAACAAAAAGGGAAAATCGCCTGAGATTTTGGCCAGGGAGGCAGCAGCCATGCTTGCCACCATTAGCACACCTCCAAGACCAAAAAGGAAGAGAAATAGGCAAACCTCCATGTACTTTAAAGTGAAAAAGGTGCACACAGATAAAAGTGGGCAGACCCAAACCACAGTCAAAGGAGCAAATTGTCATTAAGGACACAAAAGCTAAACAAAAAGGAAGAGTCTCCTTCAAAGAGATCCATCATCTATGAATGAGGAAGCCAAAAGCCTTCACCTAGAGAGAGCAAATTAAGATGATGGATTCAAAGACAGTTCTATAGGAAGCTGAGACAGTTCTACAGGAAGCTGAGAATTCTCTATAGGAAACTCGGGCTAAGCTAAGAGAGACCAAGAAATTGGAGGAAAAGGTGGCCAAACAATCACAGGAAGAAGGAAAGACAAGGAAACATATGATGAACCGTAGAGAGAGGGCAAGCTGTAGGTTGAGGCTGAGGCTCTAACATAACTGCTACAAGAAAAGGAGCACAGGTAGTGGGAAGAAGCAGAGAGAAAAGCATGGTTTCATGACCAAGAAGAGGACATCATTTCAGAAGCTTGGCATGACAGGGAGGCCACCAGGGCCATCAAAGATGAAGAGATAGATTATTCGCTCAGAGGATGAGCAACACTTTCAGTAGGGGGTGATGATGAGACCCAAAAATGGATAATTATATGGGCTCATTCAACCTCCTAATTCGACTTAATCCACCATTCTCATTATTTTATTGCATGTTTTTAATTATATCTATGCTAATAGAGTGAATTGGGTTAGTCATTATGCCAACAAGTCTAATGTGTGCTTTGTGTAGTCTTTTTGGTCAATATGGAGACAAAATCAAAGGTTTAAATGAGCACTTGGCAGCCAAATTCGTGGAGAGGATTTTTAGGAAGGTGTCCCCTTCATTTATAGGCCCTTACCTTGAATTCTCCACCATCAGCTCAGAGTTCAAGGGCCACCAAATCAATTATCACAAGGGCAGCCAAGCAAGTCAAGTAGGACTGCTGTTAACTGCAAGTTT